>PVIH01009009.1:0-85886 GCA_004025045.1 Sigmodon hispidus | reverse complement strand
AAAAAAAAAAAAAAAAAAAAAAAAAAAAAAAAAAAAAAAAAAAAAAAAAAAAAAAAAAAAAAAAAAAAAAAAAAAAAAAAAAAAAAAAAAAAAAAAAAAAAAAAAAAAAAAAAAAAAAAAAAAAAAAAAAAAAAAAAAAAAAAAAAAAAAAAAAAAAAAAAAAAAAAAAAAAAAAAAAAAAAAGAAAAGAAAAGAAAAAAGAAAAAACAAAACAAAACAAAACAAAACAAAAACCTGTAAACACATGATCTTTGACAAAAAGGCCCAAAATACTTACTGGAAAAAAAAAAGATAGTATCTTTAACAAATGGTGTTGGCATAGCTGGATGGTAGTGTGTAGAAAAATGAAAATGAATCCAAGCCTAGCACCCTGAAAAAAACTCAGATCCAAGTGGGTCAAAAACATTAACATAAACCCAGCCACACTGAACCAGATAGTAAAGAAAATGAGAAATACTTTCCAACAAATTGGCACAGGTGACCACTTCCTAAATATATCACCAGTAGCAGACACTAAGAACAAAAATCAATATATGGGACTTCCTGAAACTGAGAATCTTCTGTAACGCCAAGGACACTGTCAATAAATAAAATGACGGCCTACAGAATGGGAAAAGATTTTCACCAATCCTTCAAGAGACAGAGGAATAATCTCTGAAATATATAGATAACTCAAGAAACTAGAGCCCAAAACCTTCAGTAACCCATTCAAAAAACGGGCTTCAGAAATAAAAAGGGAATTCTCAGCAGAAGAATTACAAATGCTTGAAAGGCACTTGAAAAAGTGGTCAACATCTTTAGCCATCAGAGAATTGCAAATAAAAAACAACTTTTAGTTTCCACCTTACACTTGTCAGATTGGCTAAGATAAAAGACAGAGATAACAGCTTATGCTGGAAAGGTTGCAGAGCAAGGAGAACACTCCTCCATTGTTGGTGGGAGTGTAAGCTGGTACAGCCACTCTGCAAAGCATATGGTTTCTCAAACAACTGGGAATCACTCTCTTTAAGGATCCAGCAATACCAATACTGGTTATATACCCTAAAGATGCACATTCACACTCCAAAGGCATTAGCTGAACTATGTTCATAGCAGTATTATTTGTAGTTTCAAGAACCTGGAAGCAACCTAAATGCCCTTCACCTGAAGAATGGACTACCAAGTTGTGGTACATCTAAACAATGGAGTACTACTCAGCAGTAAGAAAATATGATATCCCAAAGTTTGCAGGCAAATGGATGGATTTGGAGAATATCATTTGAGTGAGGTATCACTAACCCTAAAAGATATGCAAGGGATGTACTGACACATTAGTGGACTCTAAGCAAAAAAGCAAAAAGCAAAGCATGTCCAAGCTGGAAACCACAAACACTGAACAACTTGGGATCTGAAAAACCTTGGACTGGCACCTTGGAGCCCATTTGCTCCAGAAGAACACCTGACTCAGTTTTTATGAGGGGATGAGGAAAGCAGAACTGCTTGGAGTGGATTTTGAACTAAGCTAACTTGAGACCTTGGGACCTCTTGCTCTTGCTGGGAGGAGATAAACTAATGGAGAGAAGAGTGAGTGACAGGGACAAGCAGGAGGAGGAACAGAGCCTGAACAAGGCGATATGTGGATAAAAATAAATATGACTTTTTTCATAATAATAAAAAAGCTAGGAAGAACAAAATAAAAAAATGGGGTTCAGAACTGAAAAGGGAATTCTCAGCAGAAGAATTAAAAAGGGCTGAAAAAATGCTCAATATATTTAGACATCAGACAAATGCAAATAAAAACAACCTTGAGATACTACCTTACACCTGTCAGAATGACTAAGATGAAATACACAGATGACAGTGTTTGTTGGAGAGATGTTTAACAAAGGGAACATGCTTCAATTGATGGTGGGTGTTTAAGGTTGTTCATCTACTCTGGAATGCAGTGTGGTGATTTCTCAGAAAAGTGGGAATCAATTTCCCCAACGATCCAGCAATACCACTACTGGGCATATACCCTAAAGTTGCACATTCACATTCGAAAGGCATTAGCTCAACTGTGTTCATAGCAGCATTATTTGTAATAGCAAGAATCTGGAAACAACCTAGAAGCCCATCAACTGAAGAATGGATTAACAAACTGTGGTACATCTACACAATGGAGTACTACTCAGCAGTAAGAAAAGGTTATATCCTAAAATTTGCAGGCAAATGAATGGATTTGGAGAATATCCTCCTTAATGAGGTATCACAAACTCAGAAAGATAAGCAGGAAAAGCACTCACTCATTAGTGGACTTTAAACAAAAAGCAAAGCATGCCCAAGCTGCAAACCACAACCACTGAACAGCTTGGGATCTGAAGCACCTGGATCAGCACCTTGGATCTCATTCTGTCCAGAGGAACACCTGACTCAGTCTTGATGTTGGGGTAAGGAAACTGGATCTTCCTGGAGTGGATGCTGTACTAAGCCACCTTGGGACCTTTGGACCTCCTGCCCTTACTGGGGAGGAGATAAAGAGAAGGTGAGAAGAGAGAGTGACTGGGAGGGGCAGGAGGACAAAGGAGTTTGAACAAAGGGATAAATGGATGAAAAAAATGAGACTTTATTCATAGTGAAAAAGGAAAAAAATTCAAGACCAAGGAAAAGAAAGAAAGAAGAAAGAAAGAAAGCAGGCTTAGAAATTCAGGTGAAGTAAATCTGTAAGCAGCACTTCTCCGTGGACTCTGAATCAGCTCCATCCATCAGGATCCTGCTCCTAGTTCCAGCCTTGAAGTCCTTCAGTAATGTCATATTCACAGCAATGCAAATGTTTAAGCCATATAAACCCTTTCCTTTTCTACTTACTTTTTAAACATATTGATTTTCTACACCAATAGAAACCTTAAGACATATGCACCAATACATGCACATAAAAACATTTGCATATATATGTACATATTATTTGAAATAAAAAATAACAAAAAAAATTTCTAGAACAAATACTTTACATAAAACATCTTGTTTCCTTCATGTATGAAAAGGCCATTTGGATTCATTCTTTAAAGAAAAAGTAATGTAAAATTTATCATTGAAATTTTTTTCCTACAATATTTTATGATTGTTTTCTTCTACCCCCAGCTCCTAGTATATTTTAGATACTTTTTATTATAAATATCTCCATAGAATTATATATTAAATTTATATGTTTAATACCTTGCCTGCATGTGTATATATCAATAGTTTATAGACTAGAAGTCTGGAAAGTTGTGATACATTGTGATATAGGTGCTAGGACCTGAACCAGGATCATCTTCCAGAGCAGCAAGTGTAAATTATCACTTGACAATATTTAAAGACCCTATACATCTGTTCTTAATCAGAAATTCTCCAGTGAGATAGAAATCTCAGGATATTTTAGCCAGTGTTGTAAGCCACATCTTCACTTTGGGCTAGAAATTGTACTCATATCCAATCCTGTCAAAAAATAATATAGTTTCTACAGCTCTTTTTATAAGCTACTAATAAGAAAAAGAGATTCATCTCTATAGACCTTCAAGCTTCCAAATATCGGGCTTAGCAGAAAGCCTGTCAGTATAGATTCTCCTGATACATTTTTCTCAGGGTAATAGTCTCTAAATCTTCATTCTTTACTATTTTGGGGAGAAGCAGTGTAATGTAATTTTTATATTTCAAAATCCATTTTTTGGTTGCAGAAAAAATCCTTTTGTACAGGTACATTTCCATTGTTCTCAGATACTTAGTTCTTCATATTTTAGTATATTATGTGTGGATATGCAAGTAGTTAAAACTATGGGGTCCCTTCATGATAAAAGCCAAAGGACAATACCATTAAAAAGAAGTGTTGAGAAAAAAATAAAAACTTAAATTTATAGTAACAAATAGAATTTATTTTAACAATAACTTTGATGTTTTATTTTGTAATTCAAGATTGAATATTACTATAAACCTTTCAAGTTTGATAAATAATTCAAGAACTATGAGCCAGGCATTCTGGACTATAATATGAACTAAATCCAAAGCAAAAAAAAAAAAAAGAAAGAAAACATTACACAAAGAAAGACAATCATTAACAAAATCTTAAAGAACATTTTCAAAAAAACCTAATAAAACATGAAATAGTATAAAGGTAACAAAAATGTTGAAAGTAGCATCTTTTGATTGACATTTTTGGTGAGTTTGAATAGGAGTAAGATTTTAAAAAATAATAAAATGTTTAATAATTCTTAAGGAATTTATATAGTTGAAAGTTTTTCTATCCCATCCAGGCCTGCAGTCTAGAAAAATCTCTTCTACCTGAGGTCGTACGGCTGCTTATGAAATATAATTAATTACTCATAAGCTTAATATTAGAGTAAATTGTTGGTCAGTAGTTCAGGCTTATTACTGTCTAGCTCTTACACCAAAATAGAACCATATTTCTTATCCATATTAAGTCACAATGGCTTGGTAACTTTTCTCAGTGTAGCATTCTCATCTTGCTTCTTCTGCACCTTGCTCGTGATTGCGGCTCTGCCTTTCCTCTTCACAGAATTTTCCTAGTCTGGTTATGTCACATAAACCTTCTACCTGTTCTGGCCAATTAACATTTTACTAAAACAATACAACTAAAAAAAATTTTATAGTGCACATAACATTACCCCACATATTTATTATAACTTTTATATATATCTTGATGATATTGAACCCTGACTCCTCTCACCAATACCTTCTGTCATTTTGTGGCTGCCTTTACTGCTCCCCTAAATCCTTGCCCCAGCCATCTCATCAGTCTTTGTGTTATATTACTAATTATCCAAGTACCAGTTTTCACCATGATCCTTGAACATCAATGGCTATGTATTCATCTCCTATTTGAAAATGCATACAGTTCTAAGCTCACATTTTTCCTAATAAAATCATTCTAAAATAATCTATTTTTGGATCAACTTAACTACTATCTAGCTCTACTTTGTCTTTGAAATTAAAATTTTTCCCCATTTTCTCTTAATTTTTTAGGAAAAATAAAACTTTATAATGTATGACTCATTGACATTTAAAAACTCATCATTTAAACTTTACTATTTTTTTAAAAAAATCTGTTTCTGGATATTATATGTAGCTATTTTCTCATTCATTCTGGTTCTTTAACCCTACTTATTATTTATGGATAAGAAAAAAATGCTACAATTTCCTCAAGAAAGTTTCCTGATTTACTTTAAGCCGACATTAATTATAAATTTTAAAAAGAATTTTTATTCTTTTTAATTAAATATTCTATGTATCATGGAGAGAGAGAGAGCATTAACTGGATTGTAAAATTCTTGCTTCAAATAACAGAAATTAGAATTGGTAATAGGCTTAGTTGTAAAGTTCTTGTGCCATGGACATCCTGTCCATTACCATAAAGGAAAAGAAAGAGTTAAAAGGAGGTGAATTCTCTCAGTGATGTTGGAAAGTATTAAATCTAGAAAATAGTGCCATCTCAAAAGGCTCTAACCCACACTCTTCACTTTCCCTTTCTGGCTTCAAGAGAATGCAAGCATTTTTTGTCTTACATCCCTTTCACCCTTTTCCCTACCTTTTCTTTGTGATGTTCTATTGTCTGTTTCCATTTTATTTAATATTTGAATTTTTATTAGCATAATTGATTCAATAATGCTAATTAAAATAATGGAGATAGTTTATTCTGTTATTCTTGTTATTTGTATATATAACTTTAATTTTATCACCTTTTTAACATTCTATTTGTTCCTCCTCTTCCTCTTCACTCCATATTCCTATACATTTTATAAAAGAGATTTCTCAGAAAATAAAATAATGGCTTAAAGATATCTCAGAAATATTAGCTTTCCCTGGCAATTACCAGAAATACAAATCAAACAACTTTGAGACTTATCACCAGCAACAAACCAAGAACAAATACCAATGCAAGTGTGAGGTAAAGACAACCCTCATTCACCATTACTGAGATTTTTAAACTGGTTTAGCCTTTATGAAAATCAATGTGAAGACATATTACAATGCAGCACTTGGTAGCAGTTTTTATTATTAAGCTATTGATAATTGCTAAAGAATAAAACAATCTAAATATTCTATAGTTGATGAATAAATGATAAAATTGTGTTGCATATATACCATTAAATTCTCTTCATTTGCTAAGAAATTAGTGAACTTTGAAGCTATATTGATGGAACTAGAAAAGATATTGATCTTATCCAGACCAGAAAGACAATGTTGGAGACTAGAGTCTCCTACTTCCAAATTTACAGATATAAGTGCATATCCTGGAGTACTGAAGAATCCAGGAAAGTTTAGCACAAATTCAGATCGTAAGAAAAGAGACTCAGAGCCAAATATCAGGGAAAGACTGAAATATCAGAGAGAGGAAACACCACAGTCAATTCTCACTCAGCTATCTTGCAACTTCCTCAGTCTTGCTATCTGTCTCTGGAGTTATGGGATTACAGGTGTAGGCCACCACTCTCAGGCTTTCCCTGTGCTGGGATTAAAGGTGTGTGCCATAGAAACTTCAGGAAATCCTTGATCCCTGAGTACAAAGACAAACAGCACAGATTTCCTGAGCTGCCTAGAATTTGACTGTATGTTGTCTCTAGATATTTCAGGTTTTATTAAATATGTAACAAATCACCACAGGAAAGTAAAAAAAGACTATTGCTGGAATATGAAACTGGTTTAAGAATAGAGAAAACATAGCATTGTACCAGCAATTTGATCAGTTAAATGAGAAAGAAGGTAGAGGTTTCTGATGAAAAAGGGATGTGGAGATAACTACAAGAAAAGGATGGATGAAGTTAAAATATCAGTAGATACATCTGAAAATGTCAAAAGGAATAAAACTATTAACTATGCACGTGAATGAAAAAATATCATTCATATAAGTGTGTATACATATTCATAGAAAGTTTAGATAAAAGTTTTCATCTGGCCTGATAATGTTAAGTCTAAAAGACAAAGACAGACTAAAAATATCCCTCAAATCACAAATAAAAAGCCCTTTGTTAGTTCTTGGTCAGGGCTATCCATGACACTCCCAAAACATGCATGATATTACTATTGCCCTTAATTTTCCCCAATGGGTTGAAGGTAAGTCTCAATTGCTTAATTTATTATACACTGCAGACATAGGCCTTAGATACTCCAGACCTAGAGCTGACAAGTATGTTTTTCTCTGGAGACAAATTTCCATGGTATCCAGCTCTCCAAAGAAAAAAGGAACTGATATCTTATTTGTTTATGATAACTATGAACCATAGTAAGCACCAGCATGCCATGTAAACTTAGAATAAATAGTAGCATGCATAAGTAGGTTGTTAAACAATAGCTCTCCAATCAGACATAAGACTTGCTCAACTACAAGGGAATTGTGCCGGATACTGGTACTAGGTCATCACTTCTCTTGCAGAAGAAGTGATAATTATGACTACAAAAAACTAGCAATGTCCCTAAGTATATTTTAAATATTATTTTTTCCTGTCTTATTTTGGAACTTGACCACAGAAGCCATTAGAAACAGAAACATTTAATAAGGTTTAGTCCATTGTTATCATGATGGGGCATGATGGCATGCAGACAGATATGGTGCTAGAAAAGAAGCTAAAAATTCATCCTCAGCAATAGGCAGCAGAATGTAAGAGTGGGTACTGGACACAGCTTGAGTATATGAGACCTCAAATCCTGCTACCAGAGTGATGTGTTTCCTCCAAAAAGTCACACTTACTCCAATAAGTTAATACTTCCTAATAGTGCCATTTCCAATTGGTTGATCATTCAAACACTGTATTCTATGGGAGTCATGCCTACAAATTATCACATTTCACTCCATGTTCTCCAAAGGCCATAACATAATACAAAATGCATTTAGTACAATTTCAAAAGTCCTCATAATATATTAAAGTATCAATATTGTTTAAAAGTCTAAAGTTCAGAATCTCATCTGAGAGTCATGCGATCTTTTAACTTTAACCCCCTGTAAATTCAAAATCAAAAAATTTATATCACATACTTCCAACATATTTTTGCACAGGATATATGTTACCATTTAAAAATGGAAGAAAGGGAACATAGTAATGGAAAAATAGATCAAAACAAGATTGAAAATTAAACAACTAGAAAAACTACAAAGAGTAAATCTTTACATCTGATGTTAAAACCCTCTTCATCATTATTGACTGAAACATAATTTATGGCCTGTTTTTACCTCCTGTTATTGGCTTTCCTAAACATGTCCAACAACTTGAGGTCTCTTAAGGAACACCATTCTTCACATTCACAACTTCACACAATGGCCTCCCTCTCTGAGCCTTTACGCAGGGACACCTCTGCAACAAGACTGCCTTCAGTGGCTTTCTTTTTAGGGAGCTTCCATAACAGTTTTCTTCTATCCTTGATCCCAATGCCAGAGCCATGAGGTCAAAACTACCTAGTTCTGCTGCTTGCCAGGACTCTGAAATGGCCCTTTGTTCAAATACTTTTTCAGAAGCTTTCAATTTTACATGGGTTCCTTCACTGCCAATACTTTTTTTTTTTTGTCTTGAAAGTGCATTTGATGATCATGTTGGCCTTGAATCAGATAGCTCTATGCTTTTACCTCATTTTTATTTGTATATTCTTATATTTTATTATAAATAAAGTCATATATTTTATCCATGTATCCCCTTGTTCATACTCCCTTCCCCCTTCCATCACTCCCAGTCACTCTCTCTTCTCCCCATCTTCTTATCTCCTCCCCAGCAAGGGCAGGAGGTCCCAAGGTGGCTTAGTTCATCATCTACTCCAGGCAGATTCACTTTCCTCACCCAATGTCAAGACTGGGTCAGGTGTTCCTCTGGAGGAAATGGGCTCCACAAGGTGCTCAGTGTTTGTGTTTTGCAGCTTGGACATGATTTGCTTTTTGTTTTTTTTGTTTAGAGTCCACTAATGAGTAAGTACATCCCTTGCATATCTTCCTGGGTTTGTGATACCTCGATCAGGAATGTGTGAATGGACCTAAACTTTATTTTAATTCATTTTTACAAGTTTAAAGCTTATCTGGGTAGAATTGCATTCTGAAGTATCCACACCTTTTATTCCATTTAACATCCAGCATTCCTTTAATTTTTTTAAATATCTGCTTGAATGCAGGATTAAACACAATTCCAATTCCTGGTGTTTCCTTTCTCCTTAAGTTGTACATGTTTTATTTATTTTTTCCTGCTTTCTTATTTTTATTATGAATAAAGTCACATTTTCTTTCCATGTATATCCTTATTCAATGCCCCTTCCCCCTCCCACCACATCAGGTCATTCACTTTTCTCCACATCTACCCATCTCCTCCACAGTATGGGCAAGAGGTCCCAAGGACCCAATATTGCTCAGTTCAGCATCCACTCCTGGCAGATCCAGTTTCCTCACCCCAACATCAAGACTGAGTCAGGTGTTCTTCTAGAGGGAGTGGGATCCAAGGTGTCACTCCAAGGTGTTTCAGATCCAAAGCTGTTCAGGGGTTGTGCTTTGCAGCTTGGACATGCTTTGCTTTTTGCTTTTTTGTTTACAGTCCACTAATGAGGGAGTACATCCCCTGCTTATCTTTCTGGGTTTGAGATACCTCACTCAGGATTATATTCTCCAAATCCATCCATTTGCCTGCAAATTGTAGGATATTATTTTTTTCTTACTGCTCCATTGTGTAGATATACCACAGTTTGTTAATCTATACTTCAGTTGAGGGGTATCTAGGTTGCTTCCAGGTTCTTGCTATTATGAATAATGCTGCTATGAACATAGTTGAGATAATGCCTTTGGAGAAGTGGTATTGCTGGATCCTTGGGGAGATTGATTTCCCACTTTTCTGAGAAACTACCATACAGCAGTTTACGTGTTTTATTTTTATGTATTCATCTTGTTCCTTTTCATTAAAAATCAGTATAACAGTGTATGTTATTAAGCACATGACAGCATCAATGCTAGATTGTTTTGAGATTTCATCTGCAAATGGTATTCATTCAAAATTCCTCACTTTAGCCCCTGGAAGACTTTTCTCATTAAATAAAATGCAGCCACTTTCTTTACCAAAATAACAAAAGACATGTTTCTTGGCCACATACTAACATTCTTCTTTTTTAACACCTTTGGAGCCAGACTTCCAGAGTTCAAATCAATCTCATTATTACTGTCTTCCATGTTCCTACACAAATGGACATAAAAGCCCCACTAAAAGTGTTCAATTGGTTTTCTAATCTAAATTTCCAATGTTTACATTCCTCTAATCTCATGATATAGCCTTGGAGTAAGAGCTTCAACAAGGCTTTCTCTCAGGGTTCAAGAGACACACTTTTACTGCTGAGGAATATCTAAAGAAAATCTCCAGAATTGCGCTCACACTATTATTTCCAGTTCATTATCTTTTATGCATAACTCTTATTGGCATGATAACCACAACAGTGAAGATATATGCTTATATACACATGTAGTCTGTTGTTTTTGACATGGAAATAAAGAGCTTGAATTTCATAGTGTTGTAGAGAGGAATGAGAAGATTCACACACAGGCAATAACTGTCAGTTTTGGTTTAAGACAGAAAGTAGAAGTGGCTAGTCAAAGTTTTTCGGGTAAGAGTCAACTAAATATTAAATCAGCAAAACAGTCTAAAGGGGAGATATCATATGCTCCATGTATATTCCTAAATATGGCTAGGCATAATGTTAAAAGTTTATTGAATCAGCAAAAAAAAACATGAACAAAGTAAAGTCTTGTGCTTTTTTTATTAGATCTTTTGAAGCAACTTTTCTGATGGGTGAAGCCAGTGTCCTCTATTGCCAGGTGACTTTAGTAAGCAATGGAAGAAGGTGTGTAGCTGTCATACTTTCCCTAGGTGCTGAATAAAAGGAGATCTTTGAATCTAAACTGTCACACAAAGAGACAATAAAGCTTAATTTGCACAAGAAAGAGAACCCATCTCCTTCTAGCTTCTCTGGCTTTGTGGTGCAACACTTCTTCAGAGTAAATGTTTGTTTTTAAACTTGCAACAAGGAGTTGGCTGATTACCTTTTTTCTTAAATAAAAATAAATCTTTGAGTTAGAATCTTGTGTTAATGAATCATGGTTCAAGTATGTATGGGCCTAAGATTAGTAATGTTAACTCCAGATAGTTCTTGTTTTCTGTGTGTCTGTGTGGGAGGAGATTAGAGCATACCATTGTCTCATCTGTCTGTAGCTGTCCTTGGATATCTGAGACATGTTTTAAATGAAATAATTTGTCTGAGGACTGACACTGTTCAGGTGTCTACTAGTAAAGAAAAGTGCAGGAGGGCAGACTCTGAGTCTCCCCTGGGAAAAGAAACAAGGACCTGATTTGTGAGAAAAGAGATCTTGTCTGTGTGAATGTTCACACATAGCTAGGGGAAGTTATCCATATGCCCTCAGATGTATGGAGGAAATTGTGCCCAACAAATGATCAATCACAATACTAACATTTCCTGGGAAATAGATTCCAAGTAAATAATAAATGGGGAAGCTATAATTACACACAAGAAATAAGTTGCAGAAACAGCTAACATATTCAAAGGCAAATAGCACAAAACTCCTTGAGTTTTGACTCTACCCCCACCACAGCCCTTGGCTCTCATGGTTCTGCCTTGTTAATGCCAAATGTGTTCCTATTTCATATTACCATGGCTCCCAACATCAAACAAAGTTATTTTCAGGCCTATTATGGCAGTAATTCAGTACCCAATACTAACTTCTTTTTTACTTGATGTTTCCATTGCTGTGATGAGACACCATGACCACAGCAAGTATTATAGAGGAAAACATTAATTGGGGTTGGTCTACAGTTTAGAGGTTTAGTCTATTATAATTGTGGAAGAAAGAATATCATCATGTAGAAAGGCATGACACTGAAGAAAAGCATGAAAGTTCTATATCATGATCCACAGGCAATTGGAGACTGTGTCCTACATTGGCCATAACTTTAGGATCTGAAATCTTACAGCCTGCTTCCACAATGACAAATCTCTTTCAAGAAAGCTATACAGCAAAAGTCACATATTCTAATAAGGCTATTCTCTATGTACCAAGTATTGTAACACATGAGTTCATGGGGCCGTCCCTATTCAAATCACCACATTTTTTAATATACTTCTTACCCTTAATCAAGAAAAATCTCTTTTCCCAACATGAGGAGACTACTATAGAAAACCTCAATCAATCAAAGTAAAGATTTGTAAAGCCTAGTTTCAACTGATATTACTACAGAGTAACTGTTAAACCTAAGGCTCAGGGAACATTATTATATGGAGGGATGAAATAATTCTAAGTGCCAGAAGACCAAATATATTTCTCTTAGACCATTTATGCTGGCAATATAAGAGGTTATAACATATATGTTTACCAATTGGGCTTCTTAAATATTGGCTGAACAATTACATCAATAATAGATATGCCAAAGTAGGTAAGAAAAAATCCAGGAATCTTCAACTCTTCACAAAGAATGATAGGGAACAAAGAAATGCTGAGAGAGGAGAAATAGCCTGCTTCATAAAGGAGTACATCAGTTGAAAAACCAACCCTAAATTTTCAGCCCTGAAAACATATATACAAGTAATATTGTATGAATTAATCAGGGTAAATGAAGGAAAACATATGCATATACATACATATATATATAAACACACATTATATATACATACACATACACATATATGGTTCAACAATAAAAATGAAGCATTTGAAAGAAAAAATATAGTATATAGGAAGACTTGAAGGTAGAAAAGGGAAGGTAAAGATAAAAATTATATAATCATATTGTAATCTCAAGAATAGGAGAAAAAGTAATTTATATTGTGGTTTTTTCTCCCTTAAGGTTCCAGTTATATTGTGAATGGCACAGTCTTGCCTTTAAAGAAATATCTTTATATCTTCTTTTCTCTTCATAATTGTTTTTATTGTTAAGCTTTTCCATTTATGTTATATAAACCATTCTTTTATTTGAATTGCCCACATAAATTTCAATGAAATCAAGCTATAGATGTTGTATAGTGTAGTTAATTTTGGCCACGATGAATAAACCACACATTTGAAGAGTCTGAAAACTTAAAGTGTCATGATGACCATTTATACAACAATGGGACCTGTGGAAAAGAAAAGTATAGGGAAATTATATATGTTTATTATTATAAACTGAAGAATAGAGCCGAAGCATTCTGACATGAAGCCTTAGGTATTGTGGGATTTGAGGAAAGGGTCAGTTTTCAATGTCTTACTTTTGAAATCTTTTTTTTTAACCAAACACAATGCATCTTCAAGTCAGCAGGTGAACACTTGAGACTGTGCTAGTGAAGTGGAATTTAACTTGGGAAGGAACATAAAGTCAACAGTATTTGAAATAATTAGGGTAAAGCTCCAAAACACTAAATACCTATAGAGAAGGATCAAAAGATGAACTATATTAAAAAACAAAATATAAAATTCTTGGATAAGACAAAACAAAATAAAAATATAAAACCCAAGATCTACACCACATAAAACAAGCAAGTAAACAAGCAAAGAAACAAAAAGAGTGGCAAATAGCATCACAGAAACATTTTATGAGATCAGAGAAGACAAGAGGAATGTCATCTCGTGGACTGGATCAATAGCTTAAAAAAAGTTGCATGGTAATTAATAATTTCAAAACTCTCATGAGGTTAGAATGGAAATTTATTGTTTCATTAATGTTTTGGGCCACAATTCTTTACTGACATTGTATAGGTTCAACACAAGCTCAGTGAGAAAAATGAGAATTTGAAAAGCAACTTTAAACATAGAATACAGGAAAATGAGGATAGGTTCTAATGACAAGCACAATTGTTTTGAATTACTTGAAGATATGAAATCTGCTTAGAAAAGTTTGTAGGTTGCAGTGGGTAGTAAGTGTTTGAAGGATATGTAATGAAGGAATTAATAAAGCAAAAATAATTATATATTCTTTGCACAGCAAACTTTATCTGAATTTGCTTATTCTTTAAGGTACAAGGTTCTTAGCAAAAATATTTTAATTGTAAGTAGACTGAAAGAATGTTAAACTAAAGTAAATTACAAAAAATAGGGATTTGTTTTCCATTACAGCTTTAATCATATTCAGTGATGCGTATTACTATTTTCTCAATACATGCTGGCTTGGTGCTTGCAAAATTATTTTTCTTGTTTCTCTCATTTATCTATTTGAACTTAGCAGTGAGTTACAGAAAGACAAAAAAAAATGGATAATGTTGCAGGTAATGCTGACTAGATGTTTTTATTAGGCCATTCTATGTGTGGAGAGTGTTGTTCTCAACAGAAGTAAATGTGATTCATTCATTTCTTTCACCACTGGCAGAATGTTCCGTCAGTTAATCTTGGATCGCAGCAGACCCAGCTTTACCAACTGCATCTTAGCAGTGGAAAACTTAGGATATCAAAACCCTGAGTATAAAAACCTTGTTTATTGTCAAATGTTAATATTTTTTCCCTTTTGATCTTTTCCAGGTTCATTCCAAGATTATTCCATGGTTTATTTGTATATCTTTCATAGTGATCATAAATTAAACTACATAATAATTGGCAATTAACTATATTTCTTTTTTACTTTAAGTGTATTGAATGGTGGTAAGCAAAAGACATTTAAATTATTATTTTTTTCGAAAGAAAGAAGTCAAAGTATCTTTATTTACAGATGATCTAATAATATAGATATATAAGTGACCCAAAACTTAAACTGGAAAAATTCTTACAGCTGATAAATGCTTTCAGCAAAATAGCTAGCTACAAAATTAATTCACAAAACCAATAGCCCACTTATATACGAATGACAAATGGACAGAGGAAAAAAAATCAGGGAAACAACATTTTCACAATAGCTTCGAATACTATAACTTGTAACTTTAACAAAGCAAGTGAAAAGCATGTACAAAACAAACTTCAAGTCTTTGAAGAAAGAAATTGAAGAAGATAGCAAAAGGTGGAAAGATCTTCCATGCTGATGAATCAGTAGGATTAACATAGTAAAAACAGCATCCATCCAAAAGAAATCTACAGATTTAAATTAAGTACTCATTATGATTCCAACAGAATTCTTCACAGATATTACAATTTTCTTTCTTTTATTTTGAATATTGTTTTTTAATTTTTTATTATGAATAAAGTCACATTTTCTATCATTTTATATCCTTATTCAAGATCCCTTCCCCCTCCCACCCCCTCCAGTCACTCTCTCTTCTCCACACCTCACCATCTCCTCTTCAGCATGGGCAGGAGGAACCAAGGTTCCAATATTGCTCAGTTCAGCATTCACTCCTGGCAGATCCAGTTTCATCACTCCAACATCAAGACTGAGTCAGATGTTCCTCTAGAGGGAGTGGGATCCAAGGTGCCACTCCCAGGTGTTTCAGATCCAAAGCTGTTCAGGGGTTGTGGTTTGCAGCTTGGACATGCTTTGCTTTTTGCTTTGTTTGTTTGTTTGTTTGTTTGTTTTCTATTTTTGTTTAGAATCCACTCTACTCAGCAGTAAGAAAAAAATGATCAATTGTTTAATATTAATTTATTAATTTAATGAGAAAAAATTAAAGTGCCATAGTTTTAAATGCTACATTGTTTGGGATATTGTGGCATTTTAACTTAAATCGTCATACCCTTACATTTGAGGAAACAGCAAGAGTAAGAAGATAGAACCTACTCTCTACCATTGGATGCCCTGCTCAGCCTTGATACAGGGAGGAAGGTGGACCCTGTCTTAATTTGGTATGTGCTGACTACTTAAGAGAGGCTTTACCTCCTTTAAGGAGCAGATTAAAGGTGAGGTTAAGGGAGACAGGGAGGAGAGAAAAAGGGAGGGAGGGGGATCAGTATTAGGTATATAAAAACAATTTTATTAATTATTTAAAAATATCTTAAAATACTAGGAAAAAGAAAAGAGAATATAGAATACAGAATGAAGAATTTTGAATAAAGAAATAAACCATCCAAAATTAAAATAAAAGAACTTCATACAAAAAACCGTTATTTATTTCATGTTTCTTAATTCAGAGTGTTCAGTATAATTAATCAATGACAACATATCTGTTTATAAAAAATAAAATAGTATGCCACAAGTTTCTCTTTCCTTACTTCTTAAATAGATTATGAAAATATACTATCATCCCTTATTGTCACAACTACATAAAATACATTATGCCTAATCAATTGTTGTCCATGCTATCTTAAATATTATTTAATCCACAGTTGACTGTGATTTAGACAAGCCTAACATTTTTCAAAAAATATATATTGATATATCCATGTGTTCCTACCTAGTTCCTTTACCTTCAGTGTCTTATAAACTAAGTTTCATAAAGTCAAAGAGATTGAAGAAATTACTTTATGGCTTTTAAATTGTCAGTTCAGTCTACTTTTTGACTACCGAGTGTGGTGATATATTATATATTTAATAAAGTCAGCCTGGAATATTAGAGAACAGAATCACCCACAGTCAAGCCATGAAGGTCAAAGAGTGGTAACCTACACCTTTAATGCTGTCACTTCGGAGATACAGATCTTTCTGAATTTTTGTAGCTAACAGCCAAAAAGTGGTAGCTCACACCTTACTCCTAACTATAGGATTATAATTCAAAGTTGAACTCAGAATTTAAACATCTGAGTGGGAAAGCTATTAATGCAGGAGAAAGCAGAGATTTATATATTATGGAGAAGCAACCATTCAGGCTGAGCATCCTTGAAGATTGCTTTACCCTGTTCAGCTGGAGAAATTGGCAGGGTGAGAATTGACTGTGATCTGTTTTCTCTTTCTAATATTCCATATTTTTTCTAATATCTGTTTCTTCATTTTCTTTATGTGCTAACTAGAGTTTTTTATTATTTCTTATATTTTTATATATTTACCATACATACATAACAATATAAGTGAAATTCATTTTTGCTATTAGTAATCCTTCCAACTTTTCTGACATTTTTTAAATATTTACAGTTATGCAGCAAAATTTTCCTGTGGAGACACAGCACACATGTCTATTAGCCTCAAATAGGGAGCCCACAATAGACATTTCTAAAAGTACAGATGCCACCGAAGTTCATCTTGGTAAACCATGAGTTGTACTCAGAGTACTTACAAAAATATGAATGAGGGTTCCATATAGGAGAAAAAAATGACTAAAATCAGATGCATCAACAAAGCCTACCAGAGCAAGGGTAACATCTTACAAATCTGGAGACACAGAGAATACTGCACAGGCTCTAAGTAGGCAGCTCAACGAGTTAAAGAATGTCCTTTCAGCTCATCTTAAATCATATATACAGGCCCCGGTTTCTGCTTCTTCTAAGAAGCTTATCAGGTCCTAGTCTTCTTTGCAGGTTGGCCTGTCTGAGGGTTTCTTTCCAGCTGTTTTTCTCTATTCTCAGAGGGACTCTCAGGTTTTATTGCTTACTCTTGTGGGAGTAGGAAAAAAGGTACTAAATCTGATCAGATTCAGAGACTTTCTGAAGATATTTTGAGTTTACTTTTCTGTTTAAGGAGATTACCTGAAAAATACAATGTTTCAATCTTGATGGAAACTGTTACACAAAAATAAAATAATATCTGACTTGTATAGTGCAAGGTCTAAATTTTATACTTATGGGAATCTGTTTCATTATAAATAAACACAGCCCTATTTCCCCTTTTCTTTTATTTTTCTTAGATAAAAATCTGCATTTTTTTCCATGTGATAATTTCAAGGAAAATTTATGTGGTCAAACTGCATAGTTTCAAGACCATGAGTTGATGAATTGTTCCTTTATTAGATCAGTGGGTCTCAAGCAGAGACAAATTTGCCCCCTAAAGTACTTTGCAGTGTTTAAGTAATTTTGATTGTCACAACTTGAATGATATTACATTCTTAAGTTGCTGATCACCCTTAGATGAACATGATTCGGCAAACCCAAAGATTTATTCTGAACAAAGTCTCAGTAGACCTCAGTTTGAAAAACTTTTGTTAATATAAAAACAACACTGTTACAATATATCACCAATATATTCTGTGTTGTACTTTTATATTAGTTCTATGAATAAAACACAATTATGATTTGTTTGTTCATTAATTTATTTATGAATACATTGTTGTATATCTCTGTGTTACTAAGCTTTTCTATTTCATGCAGCAAAAATGTTGATGTATTGAAGTAATTACAATGTACTTGTTTTGCAAGAGTCTTTCTGAAGAAGCAGGATCTTAATTTGCAGTACAAATTAGTAGGCATTTACTATACATCTATTATAAGTAAGCATTCATGAAGGTTACAAATATGTTCAGATGAAAATTTCTTTCATGCCAAGGGCTTAACTAGTGAAATCTTTTCCAATTAGGTGCTACAATTAAAGTAAAGAATAATTCTCTCGTAGAAGTGCATAAAAAATGAATACCTGTGGGAAAATTGAAGGAAGCTCTTATTCTAGAAACAGTACCTAGACATCATGGAAAAATAATGTGAAAGTGTTCAGGGAAAAGGTGCAACTGACGGAATGAACACTATATATTCTACTGTAAATACAAATAAATTTTGATCACTGAAAATTATTTTACAAGATTCTTATGAAGTGCACATTAATATGAGATTTTAGAGCTTAAGTGACGGAAAGCTCTTGCTATGAAAACATGAGAGCCTATGATTGGATCCTCAGAACCTTCATAAAAACAAATTCAGATGTTTTTGTTTTTTGTGTGTGTACACCTTTAACCACAACAATAGGAGGTAGATACAGGTGATCCTGAACATTGAGTGGGTGGCTAGACTAAAAGACTGGCCTAAATATAAACCTTGATATTCTGTTTCAGACTTTCTGAGAGAAAATAAGCTAGAAAAATGATTGATAGCATATATGCCATACATAAAGCTGGCTAGAGACTGGTATAGAACAGATTTTAAAGATTTCTTTTAATTTTTCATTTTGGTGTTAGACATTGTTTTTAAATATATTCCAATGAAAAGATGTAAGGAAAACAGAAACAAATTAGGATATCACAGACTTTATCCCAGTATTCATTTTGTATTTTCTTTGGAAGTGGAAATATATCATAACATTAAATCTTGTTCTATCATACATTAATGGGAATATTATATTTCATCTGTATTTGTTGATTCTATAGGATTTCAGAAATGACATGCCAAATAATTCTTGTTCTATGTATACAATAGTAAAATTATAGCCATGTTATTACCTTTATGTAAGCCATGATGTGATGTTTCAACATAAAAACAAAATGATTCCTCTTTGTATCATTAAATGGGAGAATAAATCTGTCAGCAACTTCCTCAGAAATTAAGATTCTATCTAGATAAAACAACTCCAATGACTTTGCACATACAAATTTTCATATCTTTCTTAATGTTCAAGCTAAAGCGAACAAGGCAAATTTGTCAGATTTGTAAACATTGTTATATGAAATAATTACAAAATAATTTTAGTAATGAGGAAATGTTTAAAATATATTGTTCATTCTGTAATTTTTAATAGAAAGAATGCAACTTTGAATTGGCAATCTAAATATCTAATCATCAATATTGAAAATAGGCATTTTAGTAATCTCGCTTATTGTTAAATATAGTTGTTAGCTTCTGACTACAGAAGATTGTGAGATTTAAATGGGATGGAAACAATAATCATATAAAATTATTGCACACAAAATATTGCAATCAATATCATACTGATTTAAATTATGTTAATCAACATATCTGACAATAGTAGAAAATACTTTATCCTGTGTTTATAAAATTTATTTATACCTTAATAAAAGACATTTATTTGTAATAAATGTCAGTTTCTGGATAATTCTGGATCTTCTTTTCTGAAACAGTGTAATTTCTGACACTCCAGATATTTCTACAGGCGGCTGGCAGATTGGTATCATTTCTAATAAATTCATTCATGCTAGATAATTAATGATAAAATAATCAACATAATAATTGGAGCACTTTAGTATAATGTTACCTTTTTACTATAGAAATACATAGGTGTTTCTGTAAATGGGACCTTTGCTCTGTACAGACCATTAAATGTAAAAAAAAAAAATAGAAATTGTTACATATTAGAAAATGAATGTTTTTTCACTTATTAATTTACTAAATTCGCAGAAAATTTTCTCAAGGCACAAGCCACACACATAGGAACAAACAAATCTTTGGAAAAAGACAAAATTTTTATGATAGAAAAATAATTTGTAGCAAGTGTTGTGCACATTCAAAGATTAGTTAGCAAATGGTTCAATAATAAAATAGTAATTTAAAATCATTAGCTCTGCATCAATTGATGACTGAATCCCTATGAGGAGAAGATTCAACTGAATGACTTATTCAAAAGTATGCACTATTATTTAAGCACTAAAGTTAAAAAAAAGCAATTTAATGAAATTGATCATAATTACAATGCAGATAAATAGAAAAAAAGGTTCAATCTTTCAGTTTTCTTGGCTTTTTTTTTTAGAATCAGTGATGCTCACAACAAAAGTTTTCTCATGTACCACTGAGACAGTTAACTATCTCTTTCCTTTTTGCATGTTGTTATCAGGCCTTGTGACTGAAATTGTTTCATATATGTATATATAGAGAGAGAGTGTTTTTTTTTTCTTTTCTGAGAGCTCTAAGCCTTTTCATTATCAAGCATGTAAGAATGAAATTTGGAACTTTTAACATTGCCATTTATAAGGTCATTCCACTGAAGAGAGGTAATGTAGTAAAAACTTCTGTCCAGATTAGGTTTTTTTCTCCCAGAGGGGAAAGGTAGCTTGAACAAGGATATACACAGATAAAAAATATGACTTTATTCATAATAAAAAGTAAAATATTTCTTAAAACTGACTGTATGCATTAAGTATATTGAAACAAAATACTTTCTTTAATATTTATATGTATGCAGTGTATTAGTCAAGTTTGTCTATTGGACTTTAACAAATAGAATAAATATGTATGTACACACACACACACACACACACACACAAAGACAGAATTAGTAACAACTGCCCAGTCTCAGTTGCTCCTTAGTCCATAGGCTGCATATCTCAGCACTTCAATTCCTGTACCAAAGATCAGGAGGGTTCTGAAGAACTGCTCCTCCCAGTCAGAAGCCTTGAAAAGCAGACTCTACCACCTGGGGAGAATCAGCAACAGCAGCAATGTGGTACATTATCAGTAGCAAAAGAAAAAGCACAAACAAGCAAAAGACAAATAATCTTTCTTCCAGCGTGTTCGTTTTACATAAAATCTTTCATCAGTTGGTGCTGCCTACAATTGGGATGGGACTTCAATATAAATTAAGGCAACAAGAACACTTAAATCCCTGTATGGATGCTTAATAATGATTCAGTATTTGTATGACTAAAAAATGAATCATATGAAATCTTATGCTGAGATAGGAATAATGATTATCATTCAGTTCTTTTCTTTTCCTGAATAACTTTATAGTGCTATATTTAACAATTGCATTTTAAAGTTTCAATTAGTGGGTTGCAAAACATTTATTTTTTTTGTACTTTTCTTTGGACATACTTTAACTTTAGAAAGTACGTGATTTTAGTTACACTATGAAAAAAAATCACAGGCAGTGAACCTGTGGGAAGATTGGCAAACAGCAACTCGCTAAAGTCTCTAAACTAGGATGAGAAAAAAAAGATCAATGTATTTCAAAATATTCATTACAAATGATTCTTATATTGTAAGTTTATTTAGTAAACAGACCAAGAGAGATGGTGTTATTGGTTCTGTTTTTAAAATAGTTATCATATTGATATTTAAAAGCTGCCATCAACAACAAAAAATTAAACTTATATTCATGTAAAGAAACAGAAGTACTATAATATTAAATACAAATGTTTAAATTTTCTAAACTTTGTGATAAAAAAGTTTCAGAAAAATGATTACTTAGAAGAGAAAATAAGTCATATATTGTTTTAATTAAATATTATTTAATACCTAACTGTAAAAGGGAGTATATCAAATGTCATTATATCAATGCATAATGAATGGATATTTGATAAATTTCATCATTTACATGAAACATCTACTTATTTATCTGCTTGTGTTTTGGTTTGTTTATTTATTTATTTGTCTTTAAAGAAGAACAAGAATGCATTCCTCCACTACCACTACTTATGAAACTGAATTTACTGTATTTAGGGAATTGTGAGAGTCAGCACTACAAGCATGCAAATGGATATGTTCCATCCTAAAAAAAACACTTTTTTGTAATCTTTATATCTCACATTCAAAGTATTGTAGTAATTGAAAAACTCAAGGAAAATAAAGAAATTTTCATGTTTTTTTTCTTTAATCTAATAAAATTATAGAGTCACTTTCAACAAATACAAAACTTAGATTTGAAACACTAGAGGAATCTCCACTGATATCTTTTTAAAAATCAAAGTATGGGCATAAATGTCTATTCTTGAGGCATAGACGCTGTTGCCAAAAATTAGAGCTAAGCAATTTATTATTAAGTAAACTTCTGATTATACAATTTATACTCTTTTTTACTCCTTAAAGCTAAGAGAGACCACTTAAAAATAAACATTTAACAGCAACAAAATCAATCACTATTATAATTACAGAATGAATAAGACATCTATATTTATCTCAATCACTAAACATCAACATAATTGTTGTTCTTTCAACCAAACTGCAGACTTGCCTGCTGGACTTGGGATCTGAGAAACTGAATGAATGGGGTATATTACAGTCTAATGTTGTAGACAACCTTACTTCTATTTCAGTGTAGTTTCACACATGAATATAATAAAGTAAGCAGTGATTCAAGAAAGGTAATTTGAGTTCTGGAAAATATCAATCTGAAAATTGTGTTAGTAAATATCAGCAAGCATATACTAAGTATTAACAGAACTTTTTCAGGACAGACCAATTTAAACATAATTGCCTGATAAATACTATAGACTATATTCTAGGAAAGCTCTAAAGCAAGGCAGATGATCACATCCAGATTCTGGGTACACTGACCAGATTGAGTTCTATATCTGTGTTCATGCATCCAACAAAAGAAACATAGCTTACAAATTTAGTGTAAATGTTTGTAACAGAAAGAACAGAAAGAATTACATCCAACAAAAAACCAGTGAACAAAATGCAGCTGATGTAAAAGGTCCTCTGCTTTTTTGGCCTGGAGATTCTCTTAAAGTTCCCCAAGATGTTGTTCACAAAGTGTCATTTTTTGACCATGTTCCAACAATAATCAATCACAAGTTTTAATACAGAAAAAAAATAGAAAATAAGTTTTTTGAACTGCGGACTAGTATCCAGAGTAAACTCAGAGGTGAGTGGATTCCAGCTCTTGGGCAACTCAGAAAATTCCTCTCTGGGGACAGAGACGCACCACCCATGGTTCTGACTTCATGCTCTTACTCACAGCAGTCAGGCCCTAGACTAAAGCTGGGAGGGACATTCTCCAGTGATTTCTAGTGACACAAAGCAGAAAGGACCACTCGCAGCCAGGCCCTGCTTCCAGGGCAAGCTGCCTCATCATAGAATAATGCATTTGAAACTCAGAGTCAGAGATAATGCAGACTTTGTGACCAGAGCAGGCAAGAGACACACAACCCCTCTAAACACAACTGAATACATATAACAATATAAAGAACAGCAAGGCAACACCAGATGAAATTGGTGGTTCTACAATACCAAAACTGAACACAGCAATGAAGAGGAAACAGAAAAAAACAACACCTTTGTGAAGAATATAGAAGCCTTAAAAGAGGATATAAAAATTTCCCTTAAAGAAATGGAAAAATGTACAAATAAAAAATTGGAAGAAATAAACAAATCCTTGAAAGAAACCCAAGAAAACAAAAGAAAAATAAACAAATGAAAGCAACATTTCAGAAACTAAAAATTGAAGAAGCAATAAAGAAGGCACAAAATGAGGCAAAGAAGGAAATAGAAAATCTGAAGAAAAGAACTGGAACTACAGACACAAGCATATCCAACAGAATCCAAAAGATAGAAGAAAGATTCTCTGGAGTGGAAGACTCAATACTGGAAATACACATATCAGTCAAAGAAAACAATAAAACCAAAAAAAGCCATAGCACAAAATGTTCAGAAAATATGGAACACCAAGGAAAGACCAAACCTAAGAATATTAGTAATAGAAGGAGAAACAGCTCAAAGACACAGATGTAACAATAGTATCCCAGGAAATCCAGAGAATTATCAGGTCATACTTTGAAAATCTATACTCATAATAATAGAAAACTTAGAAAAAATGGACAGCTTTCTTGACAGATACCATTTACCAAAGTTAAATCAAGATCAGATTATAGATATAAACTGTCCTCTAACCCCAAAGGAAAATGAAGCTGTCATTAAAAGCCACCCAAGTAAAAAAGGTTAGGCACTGATGGTTTCAGTGCAGGATTCTACCACACATTCAACGAAGAACTAATGCCAATACTTCTCAAACTGTTTTGTATAGTAGAAAATGAAGGAATATTTTCAAGAATCCTAATACCCAAGCCACTCAAAGACGCAACAAAGAAAGAGAATTACAGAACAATTTTCCTTATATATATTGACGCAAAAATTTTCAACAAAATTCTGGCAAATGGAATACAACAACACATAAAAAGAAATCATCTACCATGATCAAGGAGGCTTCATCCTAGAAATGCAGGGATGGTTCAACATACAAAAAACTGGAAATATCATCTACCATATAAACAAACTGAAGAAAAAAAAAACTCCACATGATCATACCCTTAGATGCTAAAAGAGCCTTTGACAAAATCCAATACACCTTTATAATAAAAGTCCTGGAGAGATCAGGAATATAGCAAAAATACCTAAATATAATAATGGCAATTTACAAGAAGCCAACAGCGAACATCAAACTAAATGAAGAAAAACTCGAAGCAATTTCACTAAAATCAGGAACTAGACAAGGCTGTCCCATCTCCTCTTTTCTATTCAATAGCTAAAACAATAAGAGAAAAAGAAGATATATTAAGGAGATTCAAATTAGAAAAGAAGTGAAATTATCTCTATTTGCAGATGACATGATTGTATTCATAATCATCACAAAAAATTCTGCCAGGGAACTTGTACAGCTGATAAATACCTTCAGCATTGTAGCAGGATACAAGATAAATTAAAAAAAAAAAAAAAAAAAAAAAAAAAAAACCCTCAAAAAAAAAAAAAAAAAAAAAAAAAAAAAAAAAAAAAAAAAAAAAAAAAAAAAAAAAAAAAAAAAAAAAACAGTAGCCCTCTGTATACTAAAGATCAAAGGGCTGAATAAGAAATAAGGGAAACATCACTTTTTTATAATAACTGCAAACAACACTGAATACCTTGATATAACAATAACCAAAGAAGTAACAAGTCTATTTGACAAAATCTTTAAATCACTGAAGCAAGACATTGAAGAGGATATCAGAAAATGGAAATATCTCCCATGTTCCTGGATAGGTAGGATCAACATAGTAAAAGTGACAATTCTACCGAAAGCAATCTACAGATTCAATACAATTCCCATCAAAATCCTGACACTTTTTTTTTTTTTTACAGATCTTGAAAGAACAATACTAAATTTCATTTGAAATGACAAGAAAGCCAAGAATGCCAAAACAATTTTGCTCAACAAAAGAACTTCAGGAAGTATTTCCATCCCTGACTTCAAGTTATACTATAGAGCTACAGTAACAAAAACAGCCTGACATTAGCATAAAAACAGACTTGTGGAACAATGGAATCAAATTTAAGCTCTGACTTTAATCCACACACCTATGAACACCTGATCTTTGACATAGAGGCCAAAAATATTTAATGGAAAAAAGGTAGTACCTTCAACAAATGGTGTTGGCATAACTGGATGGTAGTATGTAGAAGAGTGCAAATAGATCTGAACCCATCACCCTCCACAAAACTCAAATCCAAGTGGATCAAAGGCCTTAACCTAACCCAACCACACTGAACTTGATAGAAAAGAAAGTGGGAAATACCCTCCAATACATTAGTACAGGTGAATACTTCCTATATATAACATCAATAGCACAGACATTAAGAACAACAATCAATGAGTGGGACCTTCTGAAACTGAGAAGCTTCTGTAAAGCCAAGGACACAATCAATCAGACAAAAATGACAGCCTACAGAATGAGAAAAGATTTTCACCAACCCTATAAGTGACAGAGGACTGATCTCTAAAATATGTAAAGAACTCAAGAAACTAGAGCCCAAAGACCTAAATAACAGAAGTAAAAATGGGATTCAGCACTATGAAGGGAATTTCCAGCAGAAGAATTACAAATGGCTGAAAGGACTTGACAAGTACTCAATAATTTTAGCCTACAGAGAAATGCAAATCATAACAATTTTGAGACCTTATACTTGTTAGAATGGCTAAGATTAAAAACACAGATGACAGCCTATGCTGGAGGGGTTTTAAAGCCAGGGGAAAAATCCACCATTGTTGGTGGGAGTGTAAACTTGTTCAACTATTCTGGAATGCAGTATGGCATTTTCTCAGATAACTGGGAATCAAAGTCTCCAAGGACCCGGGAATACCACTACTGGACATATACTCTAAATGTGAACATTCGCACCCCAAAATTATTAGCTCAACTATGTTCATAGCAGCATTATTTGTAGTAGCAAGAACCGGGAAACAACTAAGATGCCCCTCAACTGAAGAATGGATGAACAAACTGTGTACATCTACATAATGGAGTACTACTGAAAAGTAAGAAAAATTATAATCTAAAATTTGCAGACATATGGATGGATTTGGAGAATATCCTCCTGAGCAAGGCATCATAAACCCAGAAAGATAAGCAGCAGATGTACTTTAAACAAAAAGCAAACAATATCGAAGCTGCAAACCACAACCACTGTTTAGCCTAGGATCTGAAGCACCTTGTACTGGCCACTTGAAGCTCATTTTCTCCAGAGGAACACCTAACACAGTCTTGATATTGGGATGAGAAAATCTGACTTTCTTGGAGCAGATGCTGAACTAATCCACCTTGAGACATTTTGCCCTTTCTGGGAAGGGAACTATTGGGTGGGGAGAATAAAGAGTGACAGGGAGGAGTTGACTGGCGGATGGGAATTTGAACAAGGGGATACAAGGATGAAAATAAAAATAAAAATAAAGAAAATAAATTTCTACTAATGCCAATGATTTTTAAGAGAGTATACCATAGGATGGTGTAACATGCTCATCTTATCTAATAGCTTTTTGTGTTTGATGGGTATATTCATTAGTGTTGTTAGATTAAGGAATCTGAAATTACTATGGAGAAGAACTCTTAGCTTACCTGTGGGTAATTATTGTGATTCTTTTAATTGAGTTGGAAAGACTCAACCAATGTGAGTGGTGCCTTTTACTCTCTGTTACCTTAGACTCTGAGTGGAGAAGGCAAAGAAAACCAACCAGCATCTGTTTATCCCATTCTGCTCAATGAATGTGGATTGTTGACTGACTGCTTAAAACACGTGTTGACTTCACTTTCCTATGTGACTGTACCATGTGAAAAATAAACTAAAGTTAATCATTTAACTCTCATGCTGATCTATATCACAGTATTTTTCTACATCAAGAAGAGAATTATGTCAGACAATGGACTAATGTGAAAGTAGATTATGGGTTGATACTCTAGATGCCATTTGATGATTTTTTTATTATGAATAATATTTTTATTATAAATAATATTTTTATATAAAATTTTTTTCGTATTTTTTTATCCATGTATCCTCTTGTTCAAGCTCCCTTCCCCGTACCACCCCTTTCAGTCTCTTTTCTCCAAATCACTCTATTTCCTTCCCAGGAAGGGTAGAAGCTCTCAAGGTCCCAAAGTGGCTTAATTTAGTATCCACTCCTGGCAGATCTGCATTCCTCATCCCAACATCAAGACTACAAAATGGTGAGCTTGCAGAGTGCAGCTTAAGCTGCCTCAAGTCCAGTTCCTGAAGTCTCACAGGAGCATCTATGTAAGCACAAGTTACATATGATGGATTTAAGATTTCTGTTCATAGAGACAAAAAATAAACGAAGTCAAAGATGGCATATTAGTAGCAGCATTTTTTTAAGTCATCTCTGTTTGCTTGTGGAAAGCAGAAATATTGCTCCTTTACATGAGACTTCTTGATTCAACCTTAGCAGCAAAAACTGTGTGACTGTTTTAAGAAGCCCTACTACCAAATAGAAGGTGTCAATACTCTACTTGGTGGCAATATGGACCCCAAAATTCTGCAAAGTGGCTGTGGTAAATGTGACCCCTGAAGGTACCTCTGATAAAAAATAAAAAATTTCAAACTATACTCTATAAAGCAAGACTAAGGAGCTGAGTGAAGCCAGCCAGCTACCCTAGTCAAATCTTTTACCTAGCCTCAGTTTACCAGATTAAAGATTAGAAAAAATATAAGAGAAAAATCAATGAAGACAGATTCAGATAAAAATAATTCAAAACAGTTTACAGTGTGTTAAAAAATATACATAGGGAGAAACTAAAGAAAAAGGATAGAGAAAATCATTAAAAAAGAAATAGAGTAAAAATAATTATAAGCTTCATAAAGATAGAAAATACTCTATGATAAGCAAACTTTACCATCATTTTAGTTAGTTTTTCTTAAGATAAAAAAGTTATATTTTAATTTAATACATAATTTTCTAATAATTCAAAGACTTATAGAATTTCAAAGAGGACCTAATACCAATACTCCTCAAACTGTTCCATACAATAGAAACTGAACAAACATTGCCAAATTCTTTTTATGAGGCCACAATAAACCTGATACCCAAGCCACTCAATAAGGCAACAAAAAAAAGAATTATAGACCAATTTCTCTCATGAATATTGATGCAAAAATTCTCAACAAAATTCTCGCAAACCGTATACAACAACATATAAAAATTATCATCCACCATGATAAAGTAGGCTTCATCTCAGAAATGTAGGGATGGTTCAACATACAGAAAACTATAAATGTCATCCATAATACAAACAAATTGAAGGAAAAAATAGCCACATGAGTATTTCCATAGATGCTGAAAAAGCCTTCAACAAAATACAACATGGTTTCATGATAAAAGTCCTGGAGAGAGCAGCAATACAGAAAAATATCAAAATATAATGAAGGTGATTTATAAAAAGCCGATGGCCAACATCAAACTAAATGGAGAAAAACTCAAAGCAATTCTACTAAAAACAGGAACTAGGAAAGGCTGTCCCCTCTCCCTGTATCTATTCAACATAGTTCTACAAGTTTTAGCTAAAGCAATGAGAGAATGAAGAGATTAAGTGGATACTAATTGGAAAGAAAGAGGTCAAACTATCTCTATTTGTAGACGACATGGTTGTACACATAAGTGACCCACAAAAATCTACCAGGTAACTTCTACGGCTGATAAACTCCTTCAGCAGTGTAGCAGGATACAAGATTAACTGAAAGAAATCAGTAGTCCTCTTATACACTGAAGACAAATGGGCTGAAAAAGAAATAAAGGAAACATCAACTTTTATAATAGCTGCAAACAGCATTAAATACCTTGGTGTAACTATAACCAAAGAAGTATCAGATATGTTTGAAAAAATTTTAAATCTCTGAAGAAGGAAACTGAGAAGTATATAGAAAATGGAAGATCTCCCATATTCCTGGATTGGAGGGACCAACATAGATAAAATGGCAATCTTACCAAAAGCCATCTACAGTTTCAATGCAATTCACATCAAAATCTCAACACAATTTTTTACAGAACTAGAAAGAACAATACTCAGTTTTACTTGGAAAAACAGGGAAGCCAGGATTGTCAAAACAATTTTGCTCAACCAAAGAACCTCAGGAAGGATCACTATCCCCAACTTCAAATTATACTATAGAGCCACATTAATAAAAACAGCTTGATACTGGCATAAAAACAGACTTGTGGATCAATGGAATGGAATTGAAGTCCTGGACATCAACCCACACACCAATGAACACTTGATATTTGACAAATAGCCAAATATATTCAATGGAAAAAAGATAGTATCTTCAACAAATGTTGTTGACAAAACTGGATGGCAGTGTGTAGAAAAATAAAATAGTTCCAAACCTATCACCTTGCACAAAACTTAAAGTGGATCAAAGACCTCAACATAAACACAGCTACATGGAACATGATAGAAAATAAAGTGGGAAATACACTCCAATGCATTGGAACTGGTAACCACTTTTTAAATATAACACCAGTAGCACAGACAGTAAGAACAACAATCAATAAGTGGGACCTCCTCAAATTGAGAAGCTTCTGTAAAGCCAAGGACACAGTCAATAAGACAAAACAACAGCCTACAGAATGGGAAAAGATTTTCACCAACCCTACAAGTGACAGAGGATAGATTTCTAAAATATATAGTGAACTCAATAAACTGGAGCCCTAAACACTTAAAAACCCAATTAAAAAATGAGGTTCAGAACTAAAAAGGGAATTCTCAGCAATAGAATTAAAAATGGCTGAAAGGCACATGAAAAAGTGCTCAACATCTTTAGCCATCAGAGAAATGCAAACCAAACAACTTTGAAAAGCCATCTTATACCTGTCTGAATGGAAAAGATCAAAAACACAGATGATAGCCTATGCTGGAGAGGATGTGGGGCAAGGGGAACATTCCTTCATTGCTGGTGGCAGTGTAAAATATTTCAACCATTTTGAATGCAGTATGGTGGTTTCTCAGAAAACTGGGAATCAATCTCCCCAAGGATCTAGCAATACCACTCTTAGGCACACACCCTAAAGGTATACATTCCCACCACAAAACCATTAGCTCAACTATGTTCATAGCAGCATTATTTGTAATAGCAAGAACCTGGAAACAGCCTAGATGCCACTCAACTGGGGGAATGGATTAAAAAAACTGTGGTAAACCTACACAAAGGAGTGCTACTCAGCAGTAAGGAAAAAATGATACTCTAAATTTTTCAGGCCAATGGATGCATATGGAGAATATTCTCCTGAGTGAGGTATCACTAATTAACTTTCTTTGTTGCAAATGTTAACCACTGGGTAAAAGACTGTTTTTGCCTTAACTGCACAACAGAATGCTGTATAACCTGGACATGCAAGACCCATAAAGATGTGACCTCTAAAACTTTGTTATAACAAGTCAAGATGGTCATGTTTCTTCTTTGCAGAGAAAAATGCCAGACATTCTACATAACACAAGGAGAGGAGACTCACAAATGTGGCCAAAATGGACAAAACAGTCCATCAAATTTCATACTAAATCCACACAGATTTCACTAAAAAGTCTGCAGGAGACTCTAAGCCTATAAGCTAAAATGGATATCCCAACATTACAAAGGAACGTTAGGTTATTTTCCAGGTAGCAAGCTATCTCTGTCATCTAGGTTTCGGGGGTTGCTTGCAATGCATTGCCTACTTACTCTGTAATACTATATCCTTTTGTCTTCTTTGAGGCAGTTGAAAATTATAAAGCTATAATTATAATTATTCCTATTTCTAATAAATAAAAAATTATATGTGAAACTTTAGACTCACAAGGATAAGGTAGATGATAGAATACTTTCTTTAATTTGTAAACTATGAATAGACAAGATATTATAACTGCAATTCTTGCCTGATAGCTGTTTTGTTATATGTAATTTTGCTATGTTAAAATTGAAACCTTTGTTTTTGAATAAACAGTAAAGGGGAAGTTATGTGGGATGTCTTTCTGTAGGCTGTGTTTATTCTTGGTTAATAAAGCCACTGTTTTTCCTATGGCAAGGAATCTTAGAAGTAGTCATGAAATTCAAGCACAGATTAAAAGGAAGGAGGGCAAAATCACCCAGAGAAGCTATGAACTACTGCCCTAGAAAGCAAGATGTAAGGAAACATAGGTAAGCCACAAGCCACATGACAATGCACAGATTAATGAAAATTGGTTGAGTTAAGTTGAAAGAGCAAGCAAGTAATGAGCCTGAGCCATAAGACAAACAGCTTATAATTAATTTAAGCCTTTGGGTGATTATGTGATTATTTGTGGCTAAGCATCTGTGCAACTGTTAGTCTGATTCTTATTCCAGGCAGGCCAGAAACATCAGACTACAGGGAGCATTTGTAAAAGTGGCTCTTCTACATATGGAAGTTGGTCATTCTTATAGAGAACCTGAGTTTGGATCCTAGCACCAAATCCAGCAACTCCCAATTGTCCTTGACTCCAGGCCCCAACATTCACAAAAAAGTATTTCATTCTTTATATACAATCAAAATTAAAATAAAATAGAAACTATAAGATGAACATATGAAATGTAGAAGATATGAAATAGAGACTAAATATATTCTGGGTTGTTTATGATATTTATGGTTATTAAAAAAGTGAAGTACAGAACAGAAACCTTATACTCCAAAGGCATTAGCTCAACTATGTTCATAGCAACATTATTTGTAATAGCAAGAAGCTGGAAAAAACCTAGATGCCCCTCACCTGAAGAATGGATTAGCAAACTGGGATACATCTACACAATGGGTTACTACTCAGCAGTAAGAAAAAATGATATCCTAAAATTTGCAGGCAAGTGGATGGATTTGGAGAATATCCTCCTGTGTGAGGTATCACAAACCCAAAAAGATAAGCAGGGGATGTACTCACTCATTAGTGGACTCTAAACAAAAAAAGCAAAAAGCAAAGCATGTCCAAGCTTCATAATGTAAACACTGAAGAGCTTGGGATCTGAAACATCTTGGACCTGCATCTTGGATCTCACTCTCCTCTAGATGAAAACCTGACCATTCTTGATGCTGGGGTGAAGAAAGTGGATCTGCCATGAGGAAATGCTGAACTAAGCTACATTGAGACCTTGGGACTTCACGCCCTTGCTGGTGAGAAGATAAAGTGATGTGGAGAAGAGAGAGTGACTGGAAGGGGCAGGAGGTGGAAGGGAGCTTGAACAATGATATGCATGGATAAAATATATGACCTTTTTCATAATAAATTAATAAAAATATTTACAAAGTGCATTATGCAAATATATACTTTTAATATAATTCTAAATATAGTTTATATTATCAAAAGAAAATAAAATGGATTATAATGTAAGCAATATAAAACAAGACCAATATTTGTGTGACTTCAATAATCTCACTTTATGAACAATGATTTAAAAAAACTTAGAGCAACATAATATAATAAGCAAATTAATCCAAATGCTGTTAGTATAATTATTTCTATTTACAATACAAGCTTCAGGAGAAAAACCTTCCATGAAGATAAACAAGTCTGTATCCTGATATAGGGAAAATATAGCAGTGACTACATTATTTATAAATAATAAATATACAAACAAAAATGTCACAACATTCGATATATAAAGAGACAAGCAGATCCAACACAATAATGTATGTATTGATATCTAAGTCCCAGCTGTCCATGGTATTATATATCTGTATTCTCATCATAGGAAAATCTAAGAGATGAAGACGATGTGTCCACGATCATTCTGAATTTATACACTGAGAGTTTGTTTGTAAACCAACAGAAGTGATAATTATACAATATCTCCCTTTACCAACCAAGATTAACTCATTTTAAAATTATGTAAGTAGATACCTCGGAAAAAAATCACTGAAGAAACCTAAGAGTAAACCTGAAACATGTGTTTAATACACTTAATATGACAGAATAATCTAACCAAGAGTGCCTGAAACATCCATCTTGCTTAAATATTAGAATTTAGAAATACTTTTTTGAATAGATATTTTTGTAAATCTCAAGTGAGGTTTAACATGAACAAAAATAAAAATAATTTCTTATACCTTTATATTATAATAGAATAAACAAAAACAGTAAGAAAAACCAGACTGAATGCCTCTGAGACCTCAGCTGAAAGTGAATGGGGTTACATGCAGGCACTTAACTCCTGCCTCCTCTTGCTCTGAAAAGCTAACTCAATCTTTAATTCAATTTTGCTAGTGTGAGAATTAAAAGTCTTTGCCACCATTGCCAGACTGTTTTGCGTTGAACTCATGGAGATTCTGAGAATCTCTGCCTCCTGAGTGCCTAAAGGACTTGGTCTCCTCTCCCTGACCTTCATGGCTAGAACTGAGTGTGACTTGGCTGTCCTCTGATTATCATGCAGACTTTATAAAGTATACAATATATCACCACAAAGTGTCCTTTTTATTTCACTCATATATGTACAAACTTGTATGCACACATTACCTCCCAAATTGAGCCTACAGTATATGAATATTATCAACAAGCAGATTAATAGAAAGAACAGTCATAGAAATGCATAACAAGATGATTCAATGATACAACACAGGCTTCAGGAGAAAGATGCTCATTTAGACTGAAGTGTTAATCACTGAACCTTCATTGATCTTTACCAGGTCCTCCTCTTGCATATATATGGGAGAATTCTTAAAATGGAAATATGTATATCTCTGACTATTTTGCCTGCTCACAGGACCCTTTATCTCCTACTGGGTTGTCATATTCAGCCTTGATATAAGTGTTTGCATCTGATCCTATTGTATCTTGTTTCATGTTCAGATGCTTTCCGTGGAAGGCCTCCTCTTAGGGTAAACAGGGGTAGCAGATCTGGGGAAGAGGGGAGTTAGGAGCTAAACTAGGAGGAATGGAGAGAGAAAAATTGTGTTCAGACTGTAGTGTATGAGCATAAAATAAATAAAAATGACAACAAAGACCTCTGCTTCATAAAATAGAAAATGACAAAATGTTTATTTTAAAAATCACTTTACAAAAAATATTACAATAATGTTCTAAATTGGTAATGTTATATAAGAAATATAAAATCTGTGGACCAATATAATTTCTAAACAAAGAAGTTGGTGAATCTTGCTATTATGGTTGCAGCCTACAATGTATAAATAGCTCTCTAATCTCAAGGAAAAATTGAGAACTTTTCAGAAGTGTCTTTTCATTTCTATCTAACCTTCGTTGAAGGGTGTCCCTAAGCTCAGATGAATGACCTTATTTGGAGAATCACCCTGATCTGAACTCCCTGAAAATACTGTATGACACAGATTAAAATTTTAGTTCTTTTCTTCAGTTCATATAATAATTAGGAACTGTGTTATGTGTAAGAGCCCACAGTGACTCCATTTTGTGTTTTAATTCCATCTTGACTCAGGTCACAGAGTTCAATTCGTTTTGTTTAAAAGATTAGATGCTAGGCAAAGAAAGCGTTATTTCTAGATGTTTGAGAATAAAGGAGGTGTTTACATTCGTTCCTTGAATCAATGATAAGGAAGTTTTTAACCCTCCCTTGCATGTATATAAAATGTCAATGAGAAATACCACTTATGACTAGTCAACCCTTATTCCTTGCTATCCTAAAAACCCTTATATACCTTACTCCTGGAACAATATAAAGATTACATGTATTTTAATTTTTAATAACATATTCTTTATGTATTATTTATATTTTAAGTTTTTAATTTCACCTTAATAAGTACTTAATATTAAAAAGCAACAGAATAATTATATCATTTCTGTTTTTAAAATCTTTGACAAAAGAAAAATACAAGGCTGTCTAAATATTCTTAACCAAAACATAATGGGCCCCAAATATGCTAGAACAAAGAAAATGCAAAACTCAGTTGCACATACTTTGTGTAGGTATTTAGATGGAGTGGTCTTGGACAACCTTGAATAATAATCAGAGTAGCGCTATCTCGAGCAGCATGCACACCAAATTCTAGGAAATTGAATATGAGATGCTTATCCTGAACTCCACCAAACATCTTTAATATATACTCATACATGTCTAAATGTTAAGGATTAATGTCAATAACTCATTCTCAACACGACATCTCAGTGTTTTCCTACTTTGTTTAATCCCTACAAAATTTGTCAAATTCAGAGAAATAGAAATTCTAAGAAGCAAGCACATTTAAAGTCATAATCTTTATGTTCAGTTAGCAGGAGCACAGCATTTTTGCTGTTTGCAAATGTTCTGAGAGCATTCTCACTTGAACGTCTTAGTAATTGCTCTTTTTCTAAATAAACAGAAGATTTTTTTTTTCTTTTCTCAAATGTCAGCGGTTTAGTGAAGTTCTCCCTAACCAATATAGGAGAACAATTTGCCTTCAAAAGTGGATGTTGTTGTTTTTCTGGTGGTGAATTTTTTTCTTCATAGCACTCTAGCTTCTAATATTATATGCTTGATATTTTGTTTCTTACTTGCATTATTCTACAAAGGCAAAGCACTCAAAACCAATATTTACCATTAATATCATATTCCCAGATCACATAGAGTAGAATGATACCTGGTAGACATTTATAACTTAAGTATTGAATAAGTTTTGTAATGACAAAGTAAGATTTTTTCCAGATAATAACACAAAACTAGACTAAATATGAGATATTGAGAATATGTCTTAGTAGCAGCTTCACTGATAACTAGTAGCTTTAAATTATCATATTTTTTCTTCCTGATGTTATATTTGTGAATATACAAATCTGTTCAAATTTTTTTCACTATTGAAGTTACTGAGTGCATGAATAAGGTTGTAGAAATTATAGGGAGGCAAGATGTAACTATTGTTTTGCCAAAAGAAATGAATGCAAATAAAATGCAGTACCCTCAGTGATTTACAAATATATTGTCACTGCAATGTGAAGATAAATGCCCACATTGCATAATGACTTGTTATACAGCATTTTAAAAACAGCATCAAACAAAAAGAAGCTGATCTCTTTAATGTCAGGCTGCATCACATTATGCAGTCTAAACCATAGAAAACTCAACATAGCATACTACGGCTAGTCTTGTTTATGTAATTTTCAGTGTTATTTGATTTCTCAGAAATATGTTATTACACTGGGTTTCTAACAAAGAAAAAGAGAGCTGTATTAGTCTTCTTTAACTAACTGGATTTGTCATTTTCTATTGGCACTCATAGTTAGGATACCATTATTTCTCTCTGACCCCACAGAGTTTCTTAATTATTTATTGGAAAAAAAATGCAATATAACAATCAGAACTACTACTCTATTCTGAAAAAGACATAGACATTTTTATTTGACAAATGCTACTGTATGGAAAAATGCCTTTTAAACAGATCAATTAGTGACATTGTTTATTCAACATTAACATTTTCTTGAATTTTTTCTTATTTAAACAAGCTATATATGTTTTCATCAAGAACAAAAGTACTCATAAAAATAAAAACTATTCCATCCAATTGAAAGAACATTTACTAGGTGTGTAAATATCTTACTATTTATAAGGGTAAGTTTAAGACTATATATTCATAATGTACATAGCTTTGCAATTGGCTTAAACCATTTTATAATATAATGTATTCTGTTCTGCATTTTTCCACACTGGATCCAACATCCAACACTGGATGTTGTCCGTCTGTATAAGAATATCAGTTAAGTATTAAAAAAGTCCAAATGACTTCATAAAAAATATACTTTGAGTATAAAAATTGGAATCCTATTATGTCCAGAACTTCACAAGTATTAAACATCTGGAAATTGTCATTTCTAGTTTTATAATTTTTATAGCCATTCTTGTCTGTTTTCATCACCTATAAAATATTTGCTATTGCACAAATTCTATTTGGTATTAATAATAAACACTCAGAAACAGATACTGGGGAAAAGCTGCAATATCAGAGAGACAAAGAAACAAGCCAAAGCCACTTCTCACTTAACCAGTGCCTGAAGCTGAATAGGGTAAGTTCAGTCTCCATACTTCCTTAGACTCAATACTTTTGAGTCCTTAGGTAAAAGAAAAAGAAGGAGAAACTGAACAACTTCCTTCTCTTTTTTCTACCCTGCTATTTCAATTCCTGAGTAGCTTTCCAGGCTCAATAATTAAAGGTATATGCTACCACCAACCAGCTCTGGCCTTGAACTCACAAAGATCAAGGGAATCTCTGCCTCCCTAATACAGATTAAGGCCATGGGTCACCACTTCCTTCCCCTATATCTGGCTCTGGGTTTTTATTAATAATACCAAATAGAATTTGTGCAATATTTTGTTCAGAAATTTTAAACATTAGATTATTTTTTATCATATTAACTAGAGAAGTTAATCTCTCTGTTCTTTTTAGTACATGGACTCTACATTCTTTCTAATATATGAACTTCACAATATATTTTTGTAAACATGTTCTTAGTTCTCAGCTTGATGGTCTATTTTCTTAGCATTAGTGAGAAAGAGGGTTTGAAGTTCAAGATTATACTAGACTACATAAGGAGTTAGAGAAAAACCTGGACTATAGGAGACCCTAACTGAATAAATCAATAAAACATTCAATTAATAAATAACCAAATATTCATGTACACAAAAAATTGCATGGTAGCTTGTTTTCACCTGCTCCATTAAAACTGTTGTCTTGATATTATGGGACATTTTTTCTTTAGCCATTTACAGTAATTCTTAAAAAAAATAAAACAAGATTAATAAAAGTGTTTGCTTGAAACTTTATTTATCCAGAATGTGATACTTTATCAAGAAAGGTACACATTGTATTGATTGTGCTGATAAGAAATTATAACTTGTAAAATCAATTAGACCAAAAATGTTGTAGAAGCAATTAATTCCAACTGATGAGTTAATGACAGCTTTTCAACAGAAGTTTATTCATTAGCCTATGCATATATTAAAAAAATAACAAGAAAATCTATAAAGTTGTACATATTATATGCATGTATGAGTATATCAGCAGCTATGGCATATTTTCTTTAGCACATGAGCAACTATGATAGAAACTATATTCATTATAAAAGCAGACCTCCATTTCTGTTGGCATCTGCATTTGCAAATTATTGAAAACTTTAAAGTAATATAAGTGAAGTCTCAGGTTGCATTGCTTTATTTTATGAAAATTATATATTTGAGAAAGTTCACAGTTTGCCTATTAAATTCAGAGTTATTTTTAAATGAGCCAAATGAAATTGGTTATTGATAAATTGTATAGAATAATACCAACATAAAACCCACAATATGGAGGTATTTTCATATTGTACAGTATTTGTTTATTCCTGGTTGGCCTCAATAAGGGTATACTTCTGGGTTCTCTTATACATAGTGGTTTCTCTTACAACTCTAGTCAGATAATCACCATAGACAACTGACATATTCTTTACATGTTATCACTCCTGGCTCAGTACCAGCATTTTCTCAACATTGCAATGACAATATATTCTTCAGGATCTTACCCTAGACTTCAACTCTTGACATAACTCAGAACAGTCTTAAAGAAGGTAGATGAGTTTGGGTAACTCACGGAAAAATGCAATGGTAGACTTTTAAAAACAGGAAATAAGACCAACCACAAATATTTCACATGAAAATAAACATACCTCATAAATTCTTGGTCAAAACTTTTTATCTACACAGTTTTATATTGTCTTTGATATGCTTACTACTGAAATCCCTTGACCACATCACCTATTACTAAAACTTAGGCCTTTTATTCTCCTATATTTTACGTTGAAAAATGAACAACCAGAAACTAATTGAAACTTTATTTTATCTTTGCATAATTCTACAGTTCATACTTCAGTATTATCAGGAAAAATGATCTTTCAATAAAACAGGCAATTTTTCCCAGGTTGTATCATTTTATACATTAATATACATGACATTTGTTATTGTTTCAAATTTTATTTTAAGAATTCTTTCACAATTATATAAAAAGAATATTTAATTTCTTTGCTCTCACTGTTTGCAAAAGATTATATTAATCTTCAGAAATCTACCAAACTTAACCTATAAATGGAGAAACATTGAAAGTACATTTATCCTTATTCTATCATTTATTATTGGATTTAGGACAAATTGTTAGAGGACAATTGTAAACAAGAGCTTCATTACAGACTTTAAGAATTGGCCTTATCAGTAGATTATGACATGTCTTTTATTTGCCATAGAACATAGCTAAACTAAAGAAAATTATTCACCATAAATTTTGCCACATGGTTTAGTCTTTAATAACTTAACATTACTCTATATGCCTGGACATAAATGTTATAGGGAAAATATTTATTTCTACTACTTTTGTGAAAATACATTGGGATCAATCAATCATTTGTCTAATTTCTCCACTTAGGACTGAATAAAGCCAATATTATATTTTGTTGAAACTGATATTCTATGAATATATGTCATTATGTACCAAGATAATAGGTGGCCAATAGTATCAAAGCTATTTACTTCCATTTCTTGATCATCTTTTGCTTCTTGCATATTTTAGTGGAACATAAGCTCTTCTGTGCTCATGGTCCAAGGGAAACATATGTTAGCTTAAATCAGTCTCTTCTAACTTTTAAAATTTCATAATTTGTCCTGGAGGAAAGCACATAAAGCTCAAGAAAATAAAATAGTACTAATCTGTTGGACTAAGCCATGAACAAGCAGAATGTATGCCATGACCTTTTATACTGGAGAAATAATTGTTTAAATTTAAACAAAGAGATTTTGAGTACATAGGGAAAACATATTTGGTGGCACATGAGGACAATTTTCTGTAAATAAGGTATTGCTTTTCCTGTCCTCAGAATCAACTACAAAAAAAGCAGCCATCAAGTTTGGTGCCATTTAATGAAAATAAAACACACATTTTACTTCAGATAAATTAGTTGATAAGGGAGATGAAGCTAGAAACTTAAGGAAACAAAAATCAGTGGCTCCATGAAGAATCTTAGTAGACAATCTTATATAATTTGATATAGTTTCCACAGAAAGAACAGAAGATTGATTTCCTCCAGGGAGACTATGAGAATGAAAATGAAGAATGATTCAGTGGTAACACATATGCACTGGCAAGTAAATAGAGGACAGGATGATGAATGTGTCCCTAAATACCATCATGGATGGATGATGATGAGAACCAGATGGCATCCCTTCAGCAGCAAGAAACAAACAACCCAACTGACAATGACTTAAACAGTGAGGACATTCTATAACCTACCTAAGGAGAGCACATGAAGGTCCATTAATCCAGAACCAAAGTGATTCCTAGAGGCCCTGGAATCTTGCACATTCTTCTCAGTTAAGTTCAGCTGTTTGGTTTTAGTTGTGTCTTTTCCTCAAGGATTATTGAATACTACCATAGATCTTGGCAACATACTTAGTGCATTGCCTTCAATAACAGAGAGTATTTATCCTTGAAAATTTTCTATTGTAGAGAAAATAAGTTCTCTTGCAATACCTAATGCAGAATTCTGTATTGTATTTCTGAGGATTTATGTCTACTTCCTAGAAATATATGATATACAATAGATTTTTTAAAAAGCCTTTGTATGTATTTTAACTTACAATCCAATGTGGATATACAGAGAGCCACAAAAATGACTTAGAAACACAAAGCTTTTTGTAGTCTTATTTCTCAGCAACAAGTGAGAAAATATGGCCTGAGAGCCATGAAAGAAGACTATAAATTGTCATGGATTAGCAGACATTGTGGAGTGCAGGAATGATTAGAACATAGGGGAAGATAAATCAAAGAAAGGGTGTATCCACTTAGGGATGATTAAATTTACCCATTTCATCAAGGTTGTGAGCTATGGGATAGACTCTAGCAACAAATGCCATGTGTTGGGAAAGATTAAAAAAGATAAAGAAACCAATTTAAAAAGATATAACTTTGAAATAATTGTTTTCCACAGATACCATGCATTTTGACACATGAGTTTATGGTCATATGCTAGTACTCTGTTACTTGCCAAGTTTAAGCCTTAACTCTGAGACTATTGTCTTCTATGTGAAAACACAGGAAGTACTGAAGAGTATTTTAGTAATTGGTGGTTATATTCTAATACAGATCAAACTTCACAGGCATGCAAATGTTTAAATTGGTGACTAAATAATATTAGGTATAAATCTTATTCTAAATCATAAAGCCCCTTTCAAAATAACTTCTCAGAATATAGGATATAACTGTCAATTGTTAAAAAAACATAATTTTTTAAACAGAATATTTAAAACCTATACAATGTACAGTCAGAATACTTTTAGTCATTTTTAAAATGCACTGAAAGTGTTTTCAGGTAATAGACTATCCACAATGAATAGTTAATTTTCTATATATTGACAAAATTATCCATCAGACAGTTGACAGTGGTGATTTTAGGCACACAGGCACATTCTTTTGAAATGTAAGTGATATGACAATATGTTCCCCATTATTGTGAATGAGAGCATTCAAAATAATAAGCACTTTAACTTACTAGCCATACTAATAATAGATATTAAAATTAGTAAAGTCTAGTCAACAAGCTATTACAATGACAAATCTGTATTTTACTGTTTTTTATAGATCTGTATTTTGAGATTTGTTTTATGCTAAAAATTGATATGGTATTATAAAACAAAGTATAGTACTTGTGAATGTGTTTGTAGAAAATATAGTCTGAGATAAACCAAGAAAAAGCATCTTAGTAATTTTAAAAAATATTTTCTTCAAATTTTAATATCCACACAGGTACATTTATATTTCAAATTTACTTTATTTATCTTTATACTTTAAAATTTTTTCTCATTTCTAATACAGTATTAATAACATAAATACTTCTTTATACTGTTACAAAAGATAATAAACAAAGTACATTTAAGTTGGTGAAAGTATATTTTTTTCTGTTTTATGTTTAAACTGCATAAAAATTGCTATTCTAATTATACATTTATATATAGAGAGTTTAATAATATATATGCTACTAATATTGATGTTATTATATAGTTATATTATTTTATATAGGAACTCCATGCCCTTTAAAAAGTTAATCCTTAGGGGTTTTTTTGTTTTTGTTTTGTTTTGCATATTCTCAGAGCATGGTCATCTTAGCAAGGATCACATCTGAAAGGAAAATAAAGAAAATTGATTCTCCTCTGCGAGGTTAGCACATAAATTCTCATTTATTCTTAATTCTTTTGAGAACAAAGTTTGTTTTTAGGTTTTTATAATATTATAAGAATAAGCATGTTATATTTATACTTTTAAGGATGGTTTATTTTACTTAATATTATTTTATTAACAATTTAGCATGAAATATAAAATAGCATTTATTAGTTGTGTGTATATGTTTCTCTTTCTGTGTGGATATGCATGCTTAAATCTCCATGTGTGTATATAGATATTAGTATGTTCCCAATGCCTATAAAACTCTTTTTTTATTGTATGCAAACTTTTAATTTTTATTTCAATTTTTATTACAAAGGTTCTATTTTATGTATTTGCTTGCTCACTCATCCTTCCCTATTGCCAATCCCTCCTATTCTACCTTCAGCCTCCCACGCCCACTCAATCCCTCAATTCCCTCCCCCAAAAAGCAGAAAGTCTCAAGGAGAATCAGCTGAGCATAGTGCATCCACTCCAGGCCGTCTGATTTTCTCATCCCAATATCCAGGCTGAGGAGGCACTTCTCTGCAGTAAATGAACTCCATGGTGCCAAACCATTTACAGAAACACAATCTGATCTCACCCCTGGAGGCTCTCCATACTTCCCATGTTAATTGACATTGTCCAGTTTTTCCCATCAATATTTTATGTAGTACTAATGTTCTACATTAAATAATGTTATTATTTCTGTCATCTTATACTGTGTAAGTAGTAAATAAACATATGAAAAGATATGCCTTTTTTGAAGAGAGGATTGTGGGATGGGGAAGATTGAAGGCTGACTGTAAGAGATTGGGAGAAGGGAAGGGAAGGAGATCAAGGAGATACAAGGATAAAAAAGACTTTATTTTATAAATAAAAATAAAAAATTTTAAAGGAATAGAGTAAAAAAATATTAAGCTGTTTAAAGTTGGAATAGTTTCTGTAGTGAACTATGACAATGCCTAATTGCAAAATTGAAGTCTCCAAAAGGAAGTTGTGACATAACAACAATTTTACCTGGACTAAGACAATGCCACTAGGCTGACAAACACCAATAAGAGGTTATCTTTGGGATACAAACTCCTCAGGAATATTTCAAGGTGGCTATCTTATAAACCAGCCTCAAAGATTTCTCTACGAAGCATTTGAGACAAGTCATGAACTAACTTATTATAATGAGACTGTCCAAAAAATATATAGCTACCTTTCCTGAAATTAGACACTTAACAAAAATTTTTCTTTTTGGAATTTCCTAAAGATGTCATCACCCCAGATAGCTGAAAGTAAACTTAAGAAAACAATGTCCCAAGAGGTAGGGTGTGATTTTTTTTTTTTTAGTGTTTCAATGGATTATGGATAATTATAATATTCTAGGGTAAATGGTGAAAAGCATTTATTGGTTATAGTTAGGAAAAATGCTGAGTGGTAACCCATGTCTTTAGTCCCATCATTAGTTAGACAAAGATCCTTAGAAATATCTATAAATTCAAGGCCTTACAACCAGGCAGTGGTACCTAACACCTTTAATCCTAGCTCCAATAGCATTGAACCAAGAAGTAAAATAGCTGTGTGGGGAAAGAAATATAAGGCATGAGAAGGCAGAAATTCAGCCATTCTGTTACAGTAACCAATCGGGCAGATGACCTGTGAAGACAGCACTTAGCCTATTTGGCCTGAGTATTTGTCTGGGTGAAAATTGACTGTAGTTTGTTTCATATTTCTCTGATATTCCATAATTTCCCACAAATCTGGCTTTGGGGTTTTTTTAAGTACTAAAGAATATTTATAATATAGGGGTGTGCTAAAACAGATCGGGTTGCATAAGTTTCAGTTGCCTATAATATATCTAAATTTTAGGGTATCTCTGCCATATTATGGACCATTTTGAGGCACCTATCAAAGTATATCTCCATAAGCCAGGAATATAATTTGAATTCCAAGCTTTTGAACATAATATCTTTTATCACCTTGCAGTGGAAAATCCTTAAATGATTTAGAATACAAAGCTGTTTGACTATATTCTTAAAATTGGGAAGATTCACCAAGGCAAAAAACAAACAAACAACAATAACAACAACAACAAAAACTAAGCATATTTGACAATTGAGCTAATGATGAACAAAATACCTTGGAATACTCTATAAATTTTAAATATAGGGAAAATTCTTTAATATTTCCAGGCCCAACATAGTTCCTTTGTTGGAGGTACCATGAAAATGTCATGTGGTCATCTTATATAAATATATACAAGAATCATTAAAAAAGGCTTTTAAGGTTAAAAAAAAGTATTTTTTCCATTGACTATGTGTGTGTTCTTTAATTTTTTTCTTACAGTTTTTAGTTTCATGACAGGCAGTCTCAAGCTTACATAAGTAGTATATAAACTTGGGAATGCAGGTGAATCAACAGCCAAATATAAGAAGACAGGGAGAAATATTACAAATGCCCATAATTCTTCAGTCAGTTGGGGGGAATTGGTACAATAAGGAGGAAATACTTTAGTCATATGGGGTTTACTTTATGGACAAAGTCTCTTAATCCTTTGCTGAACAAACTAATATGAAAAGTACCCATATTGGTGTTGGGGCATCATGTGGAGAAACAAAAGCTTACCCTCTCTACAGGTCAACCCAAATATCTTGGTCTGACAGCCAATTAATGGAAATAGGGACAGAATTTTATCTGAGCGGGGACAGTGGCCCTTAGAATTGGGAGTGCAAGTCTTGTGTAGGATTGCAAAATGCAAGGTCCAGTTTTTCATGCAATGAAATGTTAGCAAAAAAGGCTCTGTCATTAGTAGTAAGAATAATGCCCATATCCTATAGTATTCTCTATGAATTTCTATGCACATTGGAAACTATGGGGTGAATTAGTTCCCTATTGCCATTCAAGTCTTTCTACTGTGTGGTGGGACTGTTCTATATATCATCCCATAATTAAAAAAAACTCTTTTGGCCTGTGTTGGGTGCCATAAAAATAAAAAAATCAAAATAAACACAAATAAAAGAAAATCAAAGTCAAACAATCTCCTTCCAATCACCAAATATATATATATATATATATATATATATATATATATATATATATATATATAAACTAGAAACCATAAACCACAACAACATAACCGAAAAAGTTAATAAAAAAAATTAATGGGACCTTGGGACCTCCTATCCTTGCTGGGGAGGAATGGGGAGATGTGGAGAAGAGAGTATGACTGGAGCGGGTGGGAGGGAGAAGGGATCTTGAACAAGGACATACACGGATAGAAAATGTGACTTTATAATAATAAAAAAGACACACAAAAAAGCAAACAAATACTATACATTTAAAAAAAACAAACAACATAAAATTAATATAAACATCTAAGTAATTTATTTAAAAATCTAAAAGCCACCACAAAGTCCAACCTTCTAACCCAAACAAGATAAAAAAAATTATATATAACAAATAACACCTCAACATAAACCCCAAATAACCACATAAAATCTAAAAAGAAATAAAAAGCTTAAAAAAATCTTTAAACCACTAAAAGAAAACCAAAAACAACTTCTAAATTACATATCTAAATTAATTTATAATACAGAAACAATATAATATTACAACTTATATTTTAAAATGCTGGTTCCAAAATAAACAACTTAAACTCATACCTCTCAAAAAAAACTCAACATAAATATAATTAATTTAAAATTTCATCTTATATTAAAAATTAGGAAATAGAAAAGGATGACCTCTCTCTCCTTATCTATTCAATATATTTCTCGAAGTTTTAGCTTAAGCAATGAGAGAATGAAAGGAGATTAAGGGGATACAAGTTGGAAAAGAAGAAGTGAAACTATATTTGTAGATGATATGATTGTATATGTAAGTGATCCACAAAATTCTACCAGGGAACTTCTACAGCTGATAAACACCTTCAGCAATGTAGCAGGATACAAGATTAACTCAAAGAAATCAGTAGCCCTTCTATACACTAAAGATAAAAGGGAGGAAAAATAAATAAGAGAAACATCATCCTTTAGAATATCTGCAAATAGCATTAAATACCTTGGAGTAACTATAATCAAAGAAGTAACAGAACTATTTGACAGAAACTTTAAATCACTGAAAAAAAGAAATTGAAGAGGATATCAGAAAATGGAAAGCTCTCTCATGTTCTGGATAGATATTGGGGAGTTGCATGGGGCCTCACACCAGAGCTCCTCCAGCTTTTCTGTCTTTATGTGGAGGCCTGGGCTAATAAGAAGGTATGTGGGAGCTCCTATGTGGGCTTCCCTGCAGGGAGAAAGAATATTGTTCATTGCCACAGTGTGAGACAACATGCAGAACAGGAACTTGTTCGTAAACAGAATGTCTTTGTGCTTAGTGGGGAACTTCTATTGGCCATTACCTCCTAAGTATCTGCATGCCTACACAGTGTCTTGGTAGGGGATCAGCTTAGTGGGAAGCCAGACCCTGAATGTTCCACTCTGAAGTGAAAACACCGGATGGGCCTGGATTAAAATTTGTATGTAGTTTCCTAACACAAACAAATAAGCACAAACAAACACTGGAATTAGGAAAGGGTAGCCTCGAGATAAGACGAAAAGCATGAAAAAAGAAACTGGCCCTTACCAAGGGAATGTCAGAACACAGGGCTGAAAGAAAGAGGCTGCAGGACTGGTTACCAGAATGGAAGAGACACTCACCTCCCTTTCAAACAGTGACAACAGCAGGCCAAAATAAAAAGACAAAAATTAATTGCAGCAATAACAAAAATAACCCTAAACCAGGCATAGCCATGCCAAGAGCCTTATGATGTTCGTGCCAGATGCTCATATTGCCTATGCTTTGGGCTCTGCTTGTTCCCCTTTGGAAGAGAAATTGAAAAGGTATGAATAGCAAAAACTCAGTCTCTGGAACTAGTTGAACCAAACAAGTTCAATTTATTGAAGATGGAGGTAAGCCTTAAATACTGACCACTGAGTCATGGGGAAGGGCTGTGCTTTGCTAGCATCTGCTGCAGTGATGTGGTCATTTCTCACTGGTCCAGGTCATCTCACATGAGGACTCTGCCTCTGTTGCCAAGACTGCAGGCAGATGTCAGATTGGCTTATGAGGAAGTGCTCACTCCAAGGGCCCTCATGGCTATGAGGAGATAATATGAGCACATGTTTTAAGGCACCGGTATAACTAATTTGAACTGGCTGAGGGCAAGCTCGCCACCAGGCCCTTATAAGCTTATAGGTTCTGTGCATCCCACAGTGAGGTAGTAAGAGGAGGCAAGACAATATCTGAAAATTTACAGGCTAGAAAACTCTCAAGGAATATGCAGTAGTGAAAAACAAAAGATCATGTTTTAAACAAGGAGGACAGCAAGGTCTGACACCTGAGGTTGTGCCAGATGTTCTTATTGCATATGCTTTGGGCTCTGCTTGTTCCCTTTGGAAGAGAAATTGAAAAGGCATGAACAGCAAAAAATCAGTCTCTAGAACTAGTTGTTCTGTGACCTACCACATTTGCTATAGCATGCATATGTCTGGTTTTACACATATATAAATTGACACATTTACTCCACATTTACATGCTCATATCATATACATTATCAGTACATATATACATGCATTAACATATTTTATGAAAGTAAATGATTGTATTTAGAAATTATTCTGGTCTATTATAAGTTGTGACAAAAGGTCCTTTTCTGAGGTCTACAGCCTCAATACCTGTGGGAAGTTGGCTAGGTTTATAGTACTAGGCATGATTTTCCTCCTGTTGAATATGCTTTCAGCCAAATTAAATAACTGTCGGTTACTACCAACATATATATTCCACAACTGAACCTTTAGGGACAATTATTAAATTGGTCATTATTGTGATTCATAGACCTTACTGCTGGACAGGAGACTAATTGTTTCTTTCTCTCTTTGGACTTATTATGTATGGGAAACCACAAGTTTTCAGTTTAAAAGAGAATATTTGGTGTTTTAGGTTTTGTTGTTTTGTTTTTAGACTGTGTTTTTATCCATTTACATATTCTAGATATTAATTTTATCAGCTGTATAACTGGCTAATATTCCCTCATAATCTATAGTTATTTTCTTTATTTATGTTTTTCTCTAGTTATAAAGAAACTTTCACAGTTTTATGAGATTATATTTATCAATTTTAAATTTAATTCCTTGAACACTGAACAATATTCATAATTTTTTCCCTATACTTCTATATTATATGGTGCTGCCCTTGTATTCTTCTAGAAGTTTTAACATTTTAGATTTCAAATTGAAGTCTTTGTTTCACATGGAGTTTAATTTTGTGTAGGGTGATAGAAGCAGATAGAATTTCATTCTTCATCATGTAAGTTGGGTTTTTTTAGCACTATTTGTTAAAGTTTCTGACTTTTCAATGATGTGTGTTTTTGGCCTTTCTGTTAAATGTCAGACAGCTTGACTCATAGTTGGGTTTTCTATTTTACTCCATTGGTCAAGATTTACTTTTCTGTAACTTTACTTTCTTTATTATATACCCCAAAATACAAAATGACACATTATCTAGTATTGTTTTTTTTCCTCAGGATTGCTTCGACTGTCTGGGATCATTTTTGACTCTGTAGGAATCTTAGGATTCTTTTTATCTATTTCTGTGTATAATATGATGTGCACTACAGATAAGTAGAGTACCCTTTCCTCATCAAAGCACATCTCTTTACATAAAATATAGACAATGATAGAATATTACAGTTGAACACAACCTATAGAACAATGATCATTGTAAGTCCAACCTACGTCAATGAAAACATTTACCTGGCAGCTTTCCAACTAAGATCCATATAAGCATTGCAGAAGAATGGAGAGGATATTGGACTAAATAGAAATAAAGTGTCTCTATTCTTATACTGTGTCTTTTAGAAATGACTTACTTAAGAAACCTGAACCATAATATGATAAAAATGAAAGGAAGAAATATCACAGAATGCTACTCCTAGACAGAAAACTATAAGCAATTTAGAACTTTTGAGACCTAGTCTACTTCAGTGATAAGCGCCTTATTTATTTATCCAGTACAAAAGAATTACACTTGAATCAAATAAACACACATAACAAAATCAAACTCAGCTGTTTGTATTTATATATTTACATATATGCATATTAAAAGAAGCATATAAATATGTATATTTAATTAAAATATCATGAGTTTGAGAGGAAAATAAAAAGAGGGGTTAGAGGAAAGTGATAGGTTTGTAGAGAGACAGTGTCAAAATTGTTTTTAACTAAAATATATATTAAAAATAAATTAAAAATTAAAAAATATATTTCTTTTTTTTATAAAGTCTCTTTTATCCATGTATTCCCTTGCTCCCCCTCCGTTTCCTCCTCCCAATCTCTCTCAGTCAGCTTTCAGCTTTCCCTCTCTCCATATCCCCATTCCCTATTCAAAAAGAGCAAGAAGTCCCAAGGTGGGTCAGCTCTGCATCCACTCATGACAAGTCTGAATTCCTTATCTTACCATCAAGACTAGGTTAGGTGTTCCACTGAAGAGAATGGGCTCTGAGGTGCCAGCCCATACACAGAAACAGAGATGACTCAGCCATTAAAGGCTATGGTTCCAAGGAAATCTATTTTTAAAAATAAACAACAATTGAAAATAACTAGGAAAACTTCTTAAATTTCCTTACTGGTATTTTTCTTTATAAAATACATTTTATGTAAATAAAGCATGAGCTACTATTTATTTAAATACTGTTTGAAAATGTATAAGTTTTTAAGTAAACATTGTGGACATTGTTTACTTGGAGCATTCATTTTTATTTTCATTGGATTTTTTTAGATTATACTAGACTTTTGAGAATTCTTTTTAGGAACGTATTTTGTTGTGGTTAAATAAAGTTTATTTAATCATCATGTACTTTGAAATAGTATATTCAGTGAGTCAGAAATCATTAGTCTGTTTACTATTGAGCTTTCAGAACACTAAGAAACTCAACGAACCAAATGTATTAATATGTCATATATAAGTGATTGGTATAACAATACATTCCACAAATATATGCATTATATTTTCAAAGAGTTGCATTTATTTTTAATCAATAAACTATATTGGTACCAACGTAACACAATTTTTATAAAATATTTGCTTCTTGACATCTTTCAAAAATTATTTTATGACACTACTAGATTTACCAGATTCCTTTAAATTCAAAATGAAATGAAGAGATGGTATATGGGATTTAAACCAATCTAAATACAGATTAGTAGTTTCTCTTTAATATGATTCTAATTTTTAGCTCTTTCTTGAGTTTTAGAAGTTTTTAACTTTCTTTGCTATTGAGCCAATCTAATATAAATCAAAGACATTTTATTGAGAAATAATGGATACGGCCTTTTTTTGTGCAGGCACATTTGTTTCCATGGAAACATATAGCAAATACAATTTGTGTCACTTCTTTTTAACAGAATGTGTTATGAATTATTTTAAAGTTACTTTGTGTGACTTAGATATTATATCACTAATAGAAATGCACTATTGGACTTCATAATAGATAAGTATAGTGGAAAATAATGGAATCTTTTCTTATAGAAAGTCTTTCAAGCCCACAAACCTGCCTTTAGTTTAAGTTCCTCTTTTTTCTTGAATTTCAGCAAAAGAAATAATTTTTAACAAGGAAATTCTTCTTTGTTCTTCAGCTAACTCTTTAAGGCTGACTAAGACTGAATTCAGTAGAGTGAAAAATCACCTAGTGACTCTTGAACTTTCATAAGCTAAATAAAATTGTTTGTAGTGATCCCTTGAAAACTTTATCTGACACTCAATACTACTTGAAGTGGAAAACTCATGGCTCAAAATTCCATAATGCTGTAAAGAAGAAATTGGGTCACATTGGCCAGGGTTAGTGAGGGCATGATTGAAAAGCTGAACAGGAGCGAGGTTTGACTCTGCTGAGATCTTGGTAAGCTGTTAGGTCAAAGTTGTGCTGACAAAGAGCTGTACTCTAGAGCCAAGCAGGATTCAGCAACCAGGCTGCCTGTGGATTTGGACAGAGAACATTTCTCAGACATACTAATTGGAAATCCTGCACCAAGGCACAAATAAATACTGCCAAGTTACATGAAATTTTATAGCAATCAATAAAAGGTTTGCTCAAGTGAATAAGTATCAGATTTACATATGACAATTGCTCAGAGATTAGAGAAGTGAAATATAATTACTAAAACCAAACCAATTCTATTAAATGCTGTATACATATACATATACATACACATACACAGAGAGAGAGACAGACAGAGAAAGAGAGAGGGAGAGAGAGAGAGAGAGAGAGAGAAAGACAGAGTCCGTTTGTGGTAGAACCATATAAAAATGCTGTGTTTGCTCCTCACATGACTCCTACCATATGCAATTATGATATTCAGAAGTAAATTGTGAGCAGGAAGTTAAAATGACCATTCCTGTTTGCAGCTTTTAAAAATTCCGTTACTCCAGTGAATATTAGCATGGATTTAGCGAATGCAAATGTTTTATTTATTATTTATCTATTTATATTTTTAGAATACTGACTCATTTTTTATCGATGTATCCCCCTGTTCAAACTCCATTTCTCCTCCTGGCCCCTCCCAGTCATACTCTCTTCTCCGCATCTCCTCATCTCCTCCCCAGAAAAAGCAAGAGGTCCCACAATGGCTTAGTTCAGCATCCACTCAAGGCAACTCTGATTTCTGCATCCCAATATCTAGGTTAGGTCAGTTGTTCCTCTGGAAGGAGTGGGCTCCAAGGCACTGGTCCAAGGTGCTTCAAATCCCAAGCTGTTCAGTGGTTGTGGTTTGCACCTTGGCTGTGCTTTGCTTTTTGTATAAAGTCCACTAATGAGTGAGTACATCCCCTGCTTAACTTTCTGGGTTTGTGATACCTCGCTCAGGAGGATATTCTCCAAATCTATCCATTTGCTTGCAAATTTGAGGATATTATTTTTTCTTACTGTTGAGTAGTACTCCATTGTGTAGATGTACCATAATTTGTTAATCCATTCTCCAGTTCAGGGGCATCTAGGTTGTTTCCAGGATATTGCTATTATGAATAATGCTGCTATAAACACAGTTTAGCTAATGGTTTTGGATTAGGGTTAGGGTGAATGTGCATCTTTAAGGTATATGACCAATAGTGGTATTGCTAGATCCTTAGGAAGTTTGATTCCCTGTTTTCTGAGAAACCACCAAACTGCATTCTAGAGGGGGTGAACAAGCTTACACTCCCACCAACAATGGAGGAGTGCTTCCCTTGCTCTGCATCCTCTGCAGCATAGGCTACCATCTGTGTTTCTAATCTTAGCCAACTTGACAGGTGTAAGGTGATATCTCAAAAATATTTTGATTTGCATTTCTCTGATACCTAAAGATGATGATCACTTTTTTCGAGTGTCTTTTAGCCATTTGTAATTTTTCTGCTGAGAATTACATTTTTAGTTCTGAACCCCATTTTTAATTGGGCTATTTAGGACTTGGAGCTCTTGTTTCTTGCATTCCCTATATATTTTAGATCTCAGTCCTCTGTCACTTGTAAGATTGGTGAGAATCTTTTCCCATTCTGTAGGCTATTGTTTTGTCTTATTGACTATTTTTGGCCTCCCAGAAGCTTGTCAGATTCAAGAAGTCCCATTTATTGATTGTTGCTCTTAGTGTCTGTACTACTAGTGTTACTAAATTTAGAAACTGGTCACCTGTGCCAATGCATTGGAGGGTATTTCCTAGTTTCTTTCTTTCTTTCTTTCTTTTTTTTTTTTTTTTTTTTTTTTTTTTTTTTTTTTTTTTTTTTTTTTTTTTTTTTTTTTTTTTTTTTTTTTTTTTTTTTTTTTTTTTTTTTTTTTTTAATCAAGTTCACTGTGGCTGGGTTTATGTTGAGATCTTCATCCACTTGGATTTTAACATTGCTTAAGGTGATTGGTTTGGCCCAAAATACTCAATGGAGAAAAGATAGTATCTTCAACAAAAGGTGTTGGCATAACTGGATGGTAGTATGCAAATGCAAATGTAAAGGGGTCAAATAGATGCTATATATTTTGCATAGATTTGTTGATTACTTACTCATATGTACAAATGTATACAATTATGAAAGGCACAAAGCCATTAGATATTGATAATTAGATGACCTAAGGCAACCAGATAATTCAGCATGTGCCTTCTCTCACAATGTTTCCTCAGAATTTTTTCTCAGCCAGACCCTAGCTTTAGTTTCAGTGAAGTGCCAAACTATTTTTAACTTCTATGATTTTAACTTTGATCTATGTCAAGGCAATTTTTTGCACAGTTTGAACTCAGAGATGGAGTTTATTTTTAAATGTCACTCAGACCATATTTTCAATAACTCACCTAGGTGAGATTTGTCAGAAATTAAATTCATATGTTTTTGTCTATTTCAAATTGTATTTCCTTTTATTGACCTATATGACTATTTCATGCCAATTCTTTGGTGTTTGGGGTTACTGTAATTTTTATTTAAGCTAGAAATTGTATAGTTTAAATATATAAGCCTTCCTCAAATCTTCTAAAACCAAATAAATTTTATAAAATGAGCAATGCAAATTTAGCATTTTACATTTGAAATAAAATTTCACAAAACTTTAAATTTGACAAAATGACTAGTAAATATTCAAGTAAAAATTTTCAATAAGATCGTCTTAAAATTCTTCTATTCAACTTATTTTTCTCTTCAGATTCTATTACAACCTTATTTTTATACAAATAAACTCAGACATTTTCTGAAGACCAGAAGAAAGGGTATATATAGTGATCCAGAGCAATAGGTTTATTAGAATCTAGTGATTGATCAGAATTTCCTTTTACTATTAAGAGTACCTTGGCTCAAAGATTATGTATAGTTATGCAAATTCATGAGGTGCAACATTTATATGTCATAATGTTTAAATTCACCTATTAGTGTCTGGCAAAGAGGACAGAAAATAATGTCTGAAGGTACAAAATAAATATTGAAATATTATTGTAGATTATTGTGAGCCTTCAAAGTAAACATTGCCTGAGCGGCATCTGTTCCTCCATGAAGATCTAGACCAACTGCACTGAACTTACTGTGATGCAATATGTTTCAAAGTATATTTTATGGATGACTGAAGGAGTTATTTGTGCATGAGTCTGGATATCTGCAAATGTGCTTCTGTACAATACTTTAATATCTATAGAGGGAAATAGTGATATGCTCCTGTGCTACTAGATGTATACTTCTTTAAGAGAGGCACCTATACTCAAAAGATCATGATGACGAAAGCATGATAGACAATCATGCCTTCACCCATCATGAGAGTTTTGGCTTAGCTTGTAGAAATTATTAAATTTAAGACTGTTTGGCCCACATCAATTTGCTGAAATACTCATTATGGCATCTCTAAAGAACTGTTATAACTTTAGCTTTATGTTATAATTTCACCAATTCAAATTTCTTCTTGTTATTTTTTTGTTTGCTTGTTTGATTTCTGGACAGAGGGTCTATCTATATAATCCTATCTAGACACAAATTCATAATCTACCTGCCTCAATTCTCCTAGGAAATAATTTTAAGAGTAGCCACTATGCTTATTTTGGTAATATTTTTAATATTAATCTTATGAGTCCTATGTTGATGTTTTTGTCAACTCCTTATGAATATCTTATTGCTGAAAAATGTACTTGTACAATTTAATTTTTTTTATCTGTCTCAGCAATCAATTTTTATTGATGATATATGTCAATTCCAGTACTTTTATGTTTTTGACTTATGTTATAATCTCTTCAATAAAACTCTATATATGTGTTTGTTATTCAGACATTAAAATGTTATAAAATTCCATTGCATATGACATATATAATTGTCCTTTTTCTTTTTTAGTTGCCTACCTTGACCCCATTTCCTCAGCACCTCCCTCAAAAGGACAAGAAGACCCATTGTGGATCAGGTCAGCATCTACAATAGGTAAGTCCAAATTCCTTATCTTAATGTTAAGAACGGGTTAGGTGTTCTTGAGGAAATGGGCTCTGAATTGCCAGTCCATGCACAGAAACACAGTCTGATCCCTCCCCTTGAGGCTCCACATACTGACCATGTTAGTGAAAAGCTGCTTATTCTTGGATGGCCTAGTTCCTTTTCTTCAAGAATAGTTCTTTTTCTAAATTGCTTTGACTGTTTTAGTACTGCTTTATTGCATCTTTCTCATGTATATATGATCTATTTAAATACTTCTATAGGCAATTTCTTTTTCTTGATATAATCACTTAAAGTATTTTTAAAAATGTAAAGCTAGCCAATATAAAACTTTTTACCCATATACTATATAACTTAGTTCATGTTGTGGGGTATCTTTCTGTATGCTATAAATATGCTTTATTACCATTTGTTAATAAAGAAGCTGTTTTGATTATAACAAGACAGCTTAGAGATATGTAGGTTACCCAAACAGAGATAGAGGAGAAAGGCAGAGTCATAGAGAGACTGCAAGTAAAATATGGGACACAGGTAAAGCTGCAGAACATGTGTCAATACATAGATTAATAAAAATGGAGCTAAGATTTAGCTATGAGGAGCTCCTCCAGCGACCCCTAGAAGAAGGAACCTTGTATGTCCAGGCCCCGCCTCCAGGGTGAACTGTATCATCAGAGAAGGACTGAGGCATTGAAATTCAGATCCCTGTACAGAGCAGAGTCTGTACAGAGCAGACCCCTTGCTCAAATGAGACAGGAGACACACAAGCCCTCTTGCTGCAGCTGAATAGAAGCTGACTAATCATGAACCATTGAAGCCATGGGCAGACAATAGTGCAAAAATACATATAACTATATAAAGAACAACAAGGCAAAACCAGAAGAAACTGGTGGTTCTACAAGTACAAGACTTGAACAGAGCAATGAAGAGGAAACAGAGGAAACAACAGCAAAAACACCTTAATGAAGATTACTGAAGCCTTCAAAGAGGATATAAAGCATTCTCTTAAATAAATAGAAAAAAATACAAACAAAAAATTGGAAGAGATGAACAAATCCTTGAAAGAAAATGAAAACAAGGTAAAACAAAAAATGAAAGAAACATTCCAGGAAATAAAAACTGAAATTGAAGCAATAAAAAAGGCACAAAATGAGGCAAAGATGGATTTAGAAAATCTGAAGAAAACAGTTGGAACTACAGATATAAACATAACCAACAGTATTTAATAGATGGAAGAGAGAATCTCTGGAGTGGAAGACTCAGTAGCTGAAATAGAGATATCAGTCAAAGAAAACACTAAAACCAAAAAAGCCACAACACAAAATGTTCAAAAAATCTGGGACACCATGAAAAAACCTAACCTGAACATAATAGGAATAGAAGAAGGAGAACACAAGTTCAAAGGTACAGATAATGTATTCAATAAAATCATAGAAGAAAACTTCCCTAACTTAAAGAAATAAAACCCTAAAAGATACAAGAAGCTTACAGAACACCAAATAGATATGACCCTCCAAAAAAGTCTGCTTGCTACATAATAATCAAGCCACAAAACATACACTACAAAGAAAACATTTTAAGAACTACAAAAGAAAAGGGCCAACTTACCTATAAAGGCAGACACATCAGAATAGCTCCTAACTATTCAGTGGAAATGTTGAAAGCAAGAAACTCTTGGTCAGAAGCTATAAAGACATTAAAAAAGAATGGCTGCCAACCTAGACTACTATATCCAGCAAAAATATCAATCACTATAGATGGAGTAAACAAGATATTCCATGACAAAGTCAGACTAAAACAAAACCAGCCAACAAATCTGGCCCTCCAGAAAGCATTAGAGGGAATAATCCAACATAAGGATCCTAGATATACCCATGAAACAACAAACAATCATTAATCCCACAGAAGAAAAGCCCAGAGGAAAAAAATATACACGAGCTATCACCAAAAATAACAGGAAATATCAATCAGTGGTCACTAATATTCTTTAATATTAATGGTCTCAACTCACCTATAAAAAGACACACTAACAAGATGGATACAAAAACAGAAGCCATCCTTCTGCTGCATACCAGAAACAAACCTCAGCCACAAAGACAGACACAGGCTCAGAGTAAAGGGTTGGAAAAAGATTTTCCAATCAAATGTCCTTAAGAAACAAGCTGATGTTGCCACCCTAATATCTAACAAAGTTGACTTTAAATTAAAATTAAAAGGGTCCAAATAGGACATTACTTATTCATCACAGAAATATTTTTGTCAATAAGAGATTTCAATCCTGAATATAAGAGTAACCCCTAAAATCAGAGTAACTATCTACATAAAAGAAACACTACTAAAGCTCAAATCCCAAATCAATTATCACACCCTAATAATGGGAGTTTTCAATTCCACACTTTCATCCTTTGTATAGGTCAACCAGACAGAGATTCAACAGAGAAATAAGGAGTCTAATAGAGGTTATGATGCAAATGGATTTAATAGACACTTACAGAAGCTTCCATCCAAGCACAAGGGTATATATATATATATATATATATATATATATATATATATATATATTTCTCAGCACCACATGCAACTTTCTCTATAATTGACCACAAAATCAATAGATACAAAGAAGTAGAAATAGGTCGGGTTCTGGTTCCGGGACCATGGGCTGTCTGTGGAGCTTGTCCCCACATACTCTATAGCAGACAGAGATAAACTCAGTCTGTCAGGGTCCCTCCCAGATTCTGCTGAGGGATTTTGCAGGACCATTCACCTCCAATGGATCAAATGGATAAGGACTGAGGACTCTGAAAGACAGTCTCAGACTCCAACCAAAGGTGAGGTAGGTTCAGCAGGCCCCAGTGCCTGAATCCTTGCCAGGGAAAATTGTGTTCCAGTCGGGTTCCGGTTTGGGGATTAGGGGCTGTCTGTGGGGCTTCTCCCCATACACACTGTAGCAGACAGAGATAAGCTGGATCTGCCAGGGTCCCCTCAGCTGCTTCTGAGGGAATTTGCATGGCCACCTACCTCCAATTGATCAATCAGAGAAGGATTGAAGACTTGAAATCCAGTCCCCTGCCCAGAGACGAGGTAGAGATTGAGCAGATCTTTTATTCAGAGGTGACAGAAGACAAACAAGCCTGTGTGCACAACTGACTATGAGACACCTAACTGTGAACCACTGAAGCCATGGGAAGATGCCAGTGCAAAAATATATATAATAATGTAAAGAACAACAAGATAACTCCAGAAGAAAGTGGCGGTCCTACAACTAAAAGCTCTGAACTGAGCAATGAAGAGGAAACAGAAGGAAGCAACACCAAAAATTCCTTTATGACAAACATTGAAGCTCTCAAAGAAGATATAAAAAATACCTTAAAGAAATAGAAGAAAATACAAACAAAAAATTGGAAGAGATGAACAAATCCATGAAAGAAAACCAAGAAAAAGTAACCCAAAAAATGAAAGAAACATGTCAGGAACTAAAAACTGAAATAGAAGTAATAAATAAAGGCACAAAATGAGGCAAAGATGGAAATAAGAAACCTGAAGAAAAAAGTTGGAACAACAGATACAAGAATAACAAACAGAGTTCAAGAGATGGAAGATAGAATCTCTAAAGTGGAATACTCAGTAGCTCAAATAGATATATCAGTCAAAGAAAATACTAAAACCAAAAAAATCATAACTCAAAATGTTCAGGAAATCTGGGACACCATGAAAAGACCTAACTTGAGAATAATAGGAATAGAAAAAGGAGAAGAATACCAGCTCAAAGGCACAGATATTGTTTTCAATAAGATCATAGAAAAAAACTTCCCTAACCTGAAGAAGGAAATGCCTATAAAGATACAAGAAGCTTACAGAAAAACAAATAGATATGACCCTCCCAAAAAGTCATTATGATCAAGTCACAAAACATACAGAACAAAGGAAAAAATTTTAAGAGCTGCTAAAGAAAATGGCCAACTTACATACAAAGGTAGACCTATCAGAAAAATGCCTGACTATTAAATGGGAACGATGAAAGCTAGAAGGGCTTGGTCAGAAGTTATACAGACATTAAAAGTACATGGCAGCCAAACTAGAATACTATGCCCTGCAAAATTATCAATCACCAAAGATGGAGTAAACAAGGTATTTCAGGACAAAGTCAGACTGAAAGAATATCTATTTACCAGCCCAGTGCTACAGAGAGTATTAGAGGGAAAACTCCAACCTAAGGACCCCAGATACACCCACGAAATCACAAACAATCAATAGGTCCACAGAAGAATACATCAGAGAAAGGAAATACAAACTAGTTGCCACCAAAAATGGCAGGCAATATGAATCAATGGTCACTAATTTCCCTTAACATCAATGGTCTTAACTCTCCTATAAAACGTCACACACTAACAAGATGGATACAACAACAAAAGCCATCCTTCTGTTGCCTACAAGAAACACACCTCAACTGCAAAGACAGACACAGGCTTAGAATAAAGGATTGGGAAAAGATTTTCCAGTCAAACGGTCCTAAGAAACAAGCAGGGGTTGCAATCCAAATATCTAACAAAGTAGATTTTAAGCTAAAAGCAATTAAAAGGGACCAAGATGGTCACTACTTATTCATCACAGCAAAAATTGGTCAAGAGGAGATTTCAATCTTAAATATTTATGCCCCTAATATAGGGGCACATACATATGTAAAAGAAACACTGATAAAGCTCGAATCCCACATAAATTCTTACACCCTAATAGTGGGAGACTTCAATACCCCATTTTCAACCCTGGATAGATCAACCAGACAGAGCCTCAACAGAGAAATAAGGAGTCTAAATGAGGATATGATGCAAATGGATTTCATAGATATCTACAGAACCTTCCACCCAAAGGCAAAGGAATATACATATTTCTCAGCTCCTCATGGAACTTTCTCCAAAATTGGCCACATAATTGGTCATAAAGCAAATATCAACAGATACAAAAAAATGGAAATAATCCCTTGTAACATATCGGACCACCAGGGCCTAAAGTTAGAGTTCAACAACATCAAACCCCAAAGAAAGCCTACCAACTCATGGAAACTAAACATCAATCAGCTGAACCATCTCTGGGTCAATACAATTGAAACAAAAGGAACAATACAAAGAATCAACGAATCTAAGAGATTGGTTCTTTGAGAAAGTTAACAAGATAGATAAGCCCTTAGCCAAACTAATCAAAAAACAGAGAGAGAGTGTTCCAATCAACAAAATCAGAAATGAAAAGGGGGATATAACAACAGACCCCCAGGAAATACAGAGAATTATCAGATCATATTTTGAAAATCTGTATTCCACAAAAATGGAAAATCTAGAAGAAATGGACAGCTTCCTGGACAGGTACTATCTACCAAAATTAAATGAAGATCTGATTAATTACCTAAACAGGCCTATAACCCTTAAGGAAATTGTAGCTGTCATTAAAAACCTCCCCAAAAATAAAAGCCCTGGCTCAGATGGTTTCAGTGCTGAATTCTACCAGACATTCAAAGAAGAATTACTACCGTTACTCCTCAAACTATTTCACACAGTAGAAACAGAAGGAATATTGCGAAATTCCTTTTATGAGGCCACAATCACCCTAATACCCAAGCCACTCAAAGACACAACAAAGAAGGAGAATTACCGACCAATTTCACTCACGAATATTGATGCAAAAATTCTCAACAAAATCTAGGTAAACCATATAAAACAATGTATAAAAGATATCATCCACCACGACCAAGTAGGCTTCATTGTAGAAATACAGGGCTGGTTTAACATACAAAAAACTGTAAATGTTATCCATCATATAAACAAACTAAAGGAACAAAACCACATGATCATATCCTTAGATGCGGAAAAAGCCTTTGACAAAATCCAACACTCCTTTATGATTAAAGCCCTGGAGAGATCAGAAATACAGGGAGAATACCTAAATATAATAAAGGCGATTTACAAGAAGCCGATAACCAGTATCAAACTTAATGGAAAAAAACTCAAAGCAATCCCAATAAAGTCAGGAATTGGACAAGGATGTCCTCTCTCCCCTTATCTATTCATTATAGTTCTCAAAGTTTTAGCTAAAGCAATAAGGGAACGAAAAGAGATTAAGTGCATACAAATTGGAAAAGAAGAAGTGAGGCTATCTCTATTTGCAGATGATATGATTGTATACATAAGTGACCCACAAAATTCTTCCAAGGAACTGCTACAGCTGATAAACACCTTCAGCAATGTAGCAGGATACAAGATTAACTCAAAGAAATCAGTAGCCCTTCTATACACTAAAGATAGAAGAGCTGAAAAAGAAATAAGGGAAACATTACCCTGCACAATAGCTGCAAATAGTATTAAATACCTTGGAGTAACTATAACCAAAGAAGTAACAGACCTATTTGACAAAAATTTTAAAACACTGAAGAAATAAATTGAAGAGGATATCAGAAAATGGAAAGCTTTCCCATGTTCCTGAATAGGTAGGATCAACACAGTAAAAATGGCAATTCTACCAAAGGCAATCTACAGATTCAATGCACTGCCCATCAAAATCCCAATATTTTTTGGACCTTGAAAGAGCAATACTCAATTTCATTTGGAATAACAGGAAAGCCAGGATTGCTAAAACAATCTTACTCAACAAAAGAACCTCAGGATATATCACCATCCCTGACTTCAAGCTATAATATAGAGCTTTAGTGATAAAAACAGCCTGGTACTGGAATAAAAACAGACTTGTGGACCAATGGAATAGAATTGAGGATCCAGACATTAAACCAAAAACCTACGGACACCTGATCTTTGAAAAAGAGGCCCCCAACGCTCAATGGAAAAAAGATAGTATATTTAACAAATGGTGTTGACATAGCTGGAAGGAAGTATGTAGAAAAATGCAAATAGACCTGAGCCTGTCACCCTGCACAAAACTCAAATCCAAGTGGATTAAAGACCTCAAATTAAACCCAACCACTTTGAACTTAATAGAAAAGAAAGTGGGAAATACATTTCTACAAATTGGAACAGGCGACCACTTCCTAAATATAATACCAGTGGCACATCTACATAATGGAGTACTACTTAGCAGTAAGAAAAAATGATAACCTAAAATTTGCAGGCAAATGGATGGATCTGGAGAATATCGTACTGAGTGAGGTATCACAAACTCAGAAAGATAAGCAGGGGATGTACTCACTCATTAGTGAACTCTAAACAAACAAATGAACAAACAAGAAAAAAGCAAAGCATGCCCAACCTGCAAACCACAACCACCGAAAAGTTTGGGATCAGAAACACCCTGGACTGACACCTTGGATCCCACTCACCCTAGAGGAACGCCAGACTCACTCTTGAAGGAGGGGGGACAAAACTGGATCTGCCAGGAGTGGAGACTGATGTAAGCAATATTTGGGCAGTGGGGACCATGGGACAGCCTCCAACCTGCCCAGGGAAGGGATGGGGATTGGTGGAGAAGAAAGAATGACCTGATGTGGTGGAAGGGGGATGGGACCTTGAATAAGGGTATACAAGGTTAGAAAGTGTGACTTCTTTGTTAATAATAATAATAATAATAAAAGGAAAAAAAAGAAGTAGAAATAATTCCTTCTATCATATCAGACCATCAAGGCCTTAAGTTAGAGTTCAACAACATCAAAATTCAAAGAAAGCCTACCAACACATGGAAACTAAACATCACTCAACTGAACCATCTCTAGCTCAAGGAAGAAATTAACAAAGAAATCAAAGCCTCCCTAGAATTTAATGCAGATGAATTCACAATCCACCAAAACTTGTGGGACACAATGAAAGCAGTCTTAAGAGGAAAATTCATAACACTCATCACCTATATGAAAAATCTAGAGATATCCTACACTAGAGAACTAGCAGCATAGCTGAAAGCCTTAGAACAATTAGAAGCAAACTCATCTAGAAGGAGTAGATGGCAGGAAATAAACTTAGAGCTGAAATCAATAAAATTGAAACAAAAAGAACAATACAGATAATCAATGAATCAAAAAGTTGGTTCTTTGAGAAAGTTAACAAGATAGATAAGCCCTTATCCAAACTAATCAAAAAGCAGAGAGAGAGAATCCGAATCAACAAAATCAGAAAGGAAAAGGGGAAATAACAACAGACCTCGAGAAAATGCAGAGAATTATCAGATCAAACTTTGAAAATCTGTATTCCACAAAAATGGAAAACTTAGATAAAATGGACAGCCTTTTGCACAGGTACTATATGTAAAAATTAATTGAAGTACAGATTAATTACAGACCTATATCTCTAAAGGTACTTGAAGCTGTCATTAAAAGCCTCCTAAATAAAAAAGTCCAGGTCCAGATGCTTTCAGTGCAGAATTTTACAAGACATTCAGAGAAGAATTACTAATATTACTCCTCAAAAAGTTTCGCACCATAAAAACTGGAGGAATATTGGCAAATTCTTTTTATGAGCCCACAATTACCATAATACCCAAGCTACACAGAGACACAACAAAGAAGGAGAACCACAGACCAATTTTCCTCATAAATATTGATGCTAAAATTCTCAACAAAATTTTGGCAAACCGTATGCAACAATGTGTAATAAGTATCATCCAACATGATCAAGTAGGCTTCATCCCAGAAATGCAGGGATGGTACAACCTACCAAAAACCTTAAATGTTATCCATTATACAAACAAACTGAACGAAGAAAATCACATGATCATTTCCTTAGATGATGAAAAAGCCTTTGACAAAATCCAACACTCTTTCATGATAAATGTCCTGGAGCGATCAGGAATACAGGGAAATTATCTAAATATAATAAAGACGATTTACAAGAAGCTGACAGTCAAGATCAAACTAAATGGAGAAAATCTCATAGCAATCCCACTAAAATCAGGAACTAGACAAGAATATCATCTCTCCCCTTATCTATTCAATATAGTTCTTGAAGTTTTAGCTAAAGCAATAAGTGAACAAAAGGAGATTAAGGGGATACAAATTGGAAAAGAAGAAGTGAAACGATCTGTTCATCTCCATTAATAAGGTAGAGAAAAACTGAGCCTTGGTTGAGCTTTGGAAAACTCAAGGATATATTACCTCTAACATGGCTGTCTCCTAATCATTCTGTACACAGTTCTACAAACTAAGGATGAAAAATTCAAATACTGAGGCCATTCTCATTCAAATCTACTACAATTTGATTTGCAATTCTTATTTCAATAAAAGTAACCAAACTTTTTAAAGGTTTTGGTTCAAATTCTAAGCCCTTTCAAGCAGAATTGCCTTCTGTTAGTAATGCTTTTAGCCAGGTTTAAAGTAAAAGCAGAGAAAAATACTAGTCTATGGATATACCTTATAATGAAGAATGAGCTAATTATAAAACATAGACTAATTCAACATAACAGTTTTTCATAGAATGATAAATGGTATACAAATGAATAAGAGAGGATAAAATAGCAACTACCCAGAAAAGATAGATGTGCCAACTAGCAGTAAAATAATCTATATTTTAAAATAACACATAGAAAGCCATTTAGTACATCAAATTCTAATAATAGATAGAATGAAGAAAAATGTGCATCAAATAGACTGCTACTTTGCATTGTATTTAAACAAATCTCCCTACTATTCGTAATATTGTGTAACCATAAAATAGCTAGATAGAGTATATCTAGCTTGATTCTCAGCCAAGAAGTAAGAATATGGTTCTTCTCAGTAACACTCAATATTTTCCTTTACTCTTTGACTTTGATTCATTTGCCACAATTATGCAGTTAACATGAAATAAAAAAAAAATGAGCAGATGCTTGGTAAACCTGTCGTTGCCATTTAATAACCTAGACTTACAGTCATAAGAAAATCTTAGAATAAACAGTGCTTTATCCAGATTTTTAAAGTTGCTTACTTCTGAACTTAATTAAAGCAAGGATTTTGTTTGTTACTATGATCTGTACCTGTAGCTTAAAATCTCTTGTCCTTGAATATACTACCCCTCCTTTTTTTTTTAGCTCTTTAAAGGTCTTAATTGTAATCATATTAAAACTTAAGAAGAATCCTCTCTGTAATTCCTAGTGTCTAATTCAGTCTTGTCCAAGAGTGCATTTCTCAATCTAAATTTCTAAAATCTCTATTCTTTATTTGCTTTTTACTGTTAATAGCTAATTTTGGGGTACTTATTTTTAAAATGTAACAAAACAGAAAGCCAAATGCATGGAAATTTAAAATTAGAAGCACTTCAAAAACATAAAATCATTTACTAAAACAAATATTAATATACAGTATTACCTGGCAATCATTCAAGGGGAGTTGGAGTAAAACTTACTTATGTAATAATACTTCTAATTTTTTTCTGTCATTAAGAGTTATCTGACAGTTGACTTTACCTGTGTAACTAGCCCAGACTTAAAAAGACAAGTGTCACATGCACTAGATAATTTGTAGTTTCTGTCTTTTAGAAATTCCTGTGTCAGTATAGATCTTAAAGTGACCACAGAAAGTAATAAAGTAAAAAAAAAAAAGTATATATATGGCCCCAGGGCTGGAGCATGGAGAGGGATAGAAGAATACCAGTCATACCAGTGATATAAATACAAATGGGAAGGAGGCTATAACTGAGAATTGAGAGGAAGGTAAAACCTTTTAGAAGAAAAAGTGAAAATAACACGAAAGGCATTTGAAAAATACCTAAGAAAACACATTATTTGAATCTACTGAAGGGTACATATAAGTAAATGCTTCTGTTCATATTTTAAATTACTATGCCACTCCAGTTCACAGTGTTCATCCCTGAAAAATATAAATCATCTAACAGAAACCTAGTACCAAGCATAAAATATTTCTTTTTTGAGATTTTGATCATAAAAATCTGAAGACTCTCAAAAGCATATATGTGTGATTAATTATTTATATATATTATGTATGTTACTGCTATATAATTTATGCATATATTATAGCAGTAACATTATATATATAGTTGTTCTTGGTTACTTCAAAAATGTTAAAGGTAAATCATAATTGCTGAAGACACTTTGTACTTGCAACACAACTGTCAGATCTAAAATCTCCTTTTTGAATGCTAGGTTTTATAGTGAGAGAGGTTGTTATGCAATCTGCCAAAGTGCAAGACAATAAATAATAATTTATGGTTATTATACTTAAGATACAATAGTGACCAGAATGATATGATATATCTAACAATGAAATAGTGATAGTAATATCTTGGTGGTACCTAGATGCCGTTATACTGACATACGGCCCTCTCAAAAAGAGAAAAATATGCTTGGTACCTAAGTCTAGGGGTTATTTGACACAGAAATTACTGCTACTTCTTTACTATAGCTGCATAATTTCTAACTGCTTTTTAAGTACTTATCTTTATAAAAACAAACAAATTTGGCTTTGACTCCACATTAGAGCAAATTCTCATAGAAAGTAGACAATAATCATCACAAAACTACAACATGTCAAAATACATAACACAGAAATGACTGAATGTGGGCTACCCAACAATAAGCCATTGATCTATAGCACAACTCCTACTCTTGAGTCTCTGGAAACTTCAAAAAATAAAAGAAGTCAAAATTATAAAACACCAATGATGGGAAAGATAGGCTGTGAAAACATATCTTCTTAAAATGACCAGGATGACTGTGTAATCAGAAGCTTCTTTTCTGCCCATTTGTTGCTAAATATGCAGTAGCCACTTCCCAAGTAATTGACTCAGAGGCTTAGTAGTACTTAGAAATGCTCAGCCTATAATTCAGGCTTGTTACTACCTAACTCTTACACTTTAGTTAACCCAAATATTTACTTATGCTTTGTGACATGGCTCCTGGCTTTTTAGCTTATTTATACAATCCTGTTTACTATGTGACTGGTTGGCAATGCCTCTACTCTTTTCCTCCCCAGAATTCTCCTAGTCTGGCTGGCTTGCCTATACTTTCTGCCTGACTACTGGCCAATCATTGTTTTATTAAAACAGTTTGAGTGACAAATTTTTACAGTGTACAAGGGCGTTTTTTCACAGCATTTTCCCTTTCATTTTATTAAAAAGAAAGATTTTACCCTTGATGTAGTAAAACTATATATAAAACAGTTAATATATGGGTGGGACAGAAACATATAATTATATGTAGCACTCAAATATTTGGCAAGAATTTCCACATAAAAGTTAAGAACGTGTAAAAGCAAATTTTAAACCCATATAAGAACAGAGTAAAGCACAGATTCCTGGTATAAACACTTTCTTGGGTGGGATCTGTTTACTGGTGGCAAGCAGAGGCACCACACACTTAAGAAATAGCCTCCTGAATCATTGTTAGTGGCAATAACCATGTAGCTCTTTTAAGAAGGCCTGCAGCCAAACATTTACATATAGTGTGAAGAGTTGGTGGTGCACTATTTGGTGACAGCATGGAGGAAAAAATTCTCCAAAGTTGGGGCAGTACCTTCTTCATGAGCTAAATGCTCAGGAAGCCAAGGAATGAGGCAAAGCCATCTGGCAAAGCTACCACTTTAGAAGGAGTCACTACACTTAAGAGTTTAAAGGCCACCACAGATCCCAAGGGGGATCAGCTCAGCATCCACTCCAGGCAAGTTCGATTTTCTCATCCTAATATCAAGACTGGGTTATGTATTCCCCTGGACGGAATGGGCTCCAAGGTGCCAGTCCATTCATAGAGACACAGTCTGAATCCTCCTCTTGAGGCTCCGCATACTGCCCATGTCAGTGGACAGGGCCTTAAAGGCTGAGCTCAGAGGTACATTATCCACCCTGGATGGTTTTATATTTAAAAAATGCTTGTTGCTTTTAATCAGGGTCTCAGACCCAAATTACTGTTTGTGGCCCTAACTATCTAGAAATATTTGTACCCTGTGATGTTTGAATTAAGTTGCTTATGGTTTATTTTTTAAAAAAAGAGTTTAAAGGCTCATGTACTTAAAAAAAAGTTAGAGATATGCATTAAAGACAGAACCAGATAAAAATGGTAGATTGTTCAAAGTGGGTTTAAACATATACTTAGGCTTGGGAGAGAAAAGGGAAGATATAAATGGTCACAAAATATAAATATTTAAAATAATAAAATCCTCAAAGAGGTATAAAGTAATATAAAAGAAAAAAAACAACATAAAGATATGATATACTCAAAGTGTATGTATATGCATATTATTGTGTTGTCTTTAAATTTATTGGCTACAGAAAAAAGAGCAATAGGTGCTATCAGACAGATGGTTATAAATGTTTCTGGATTAATTCAACCTATATATTTTGTAAATTCCTTCACTTTAAATTATAAGTCAAATGATATGTTACTTTGGAAAAGAAATTCTGCTTCTGTTTCCACAAGAAATAAGAAACTGTAAATTCATTCCAGGTTTTAAAAAATTAGGTTTGATTGAAGAAGACCCCAGAAAAATTTTTTAATAAGAACAGATTGTCCAACATTTCAGTGTAATTTTGTTGTAGTATCTTCTGTGTTCTGCATCCAGAAAGGCTTCAAGGTTTCTAGCTGAGATAATCCAGCCTCAAAGAATTTAACAGTCAGAATTTGACCATAATCCTGAATTTCCTCATGGTTATGCCAAAATTACCATTGTCCCCAATTAAAAGAAAGTGGTCTATAAAACTATGCCTATATTCCTGCCCCCTGTCTAAAAAACTGGTTATGAATGTTTGTTAACATTTTAGGGGAGTTAGTTACAAGTTGTTATGGATAATAATAAAGAAAAAAGCTACAAAAACATAAGATTCAGGGATCTTTTTCAGTAAAAAAGGTAGATATAGAAATGTTAAGGGGCTGGAGAGATGGCTCAAAGGTAAATAGCGCTGACTGTTCTTCTAGAGGTTCTGAGTTCAAATCCCGCCAACCACATGGTGACTCACAATCATGTGTGGTGAGATCTGGTGCCCTCTTCTGTATACTGTATACATAATAAATGAATATTAAAAAATGCTAGAATAAAATTGTAGCCTGTTAAATCTACTTAAATCCAAAAGACAACTATTAGTCTTACATATTTTATATTGGTGTGGATTTTTTCTTTATTGATACAAATTTAAAGTTGATCTTGTTACACTATATATATATATATATATTTGTATTCTTATTTAAAAGATTTTTGTATATTGATACAAAATTAGAGTTAGTTTTGTTACAGTGTATTTTATATAAGTATGTACTCTCATTTGGGTTATTTTACCTAGACAGTTCATTTAAAAAAATGTTATAATTAATAAAAAATTCCTAATTTTTAAAAGCTATTTTATAAGCTATTTAGGATTATACAGTAATGTAAATGAATAGTCATCTATAGCAATCAAATTTGTAGATATCTTAGGTATGTTTACAAGATTACATGGAGATATATTTTAAATAGATAGTCTTAAAATGCTTCAAAGACTTATAAAATATGACATTAAAAATATTTTTGTTAACATAGAGTATTTTATGTCTATGAGATACATCTGCTCCTGGCAGTACCAATTTATTTCAGAGACAATAATGGCACAGAGGAAATGCCTTATGAAGTTTGCTTTCAAAGTAGCAAGATTAGCAACTTGGGCAAAAAAAAATTCTCTTGACTGGACTGCATGAGAATATGCTGTATAAACTGGACATGTGTTACTTACAGGAAAGTAACTGTTAACCTCTGCCAAAAGAAGGCAGCATGGTCATTCAGGTTTCTACTTCACAAAAGAAATGGCCATACATTCTGCAGGACACAAAGAAAAGTGATTGATAAAGTGTGCCAATATAGATAGTACAGTCCTTTAAATTTCTGGCATCAACAAAAAAGTCTGCAAGATATTCTAGGCCTATATACTTAAGATGGATGACCTAATGCTTCAGAAGAACTTTGGGTGACTGCCCAGACAGTCAGATGTCTCTCATTTCTAGAGTTTTGGAAGTTGTTTTCAAAGCAGTTCCTGTTTACTTCTTGCGTCTTTAATGAAGTTGAAGACTGGATAGTTATAATTAGGTTTTTTTTGTTATGACAAAACATAAAAAATATATGGAATTTTAAACTCACCAAAATAAAATAAAAAGTTAAAAGGCTTTCTAATTTTCTCAAATACAAATAGACTATATATTGTAACTGTAATTCTTGCTTGATAATTGTTCTGTTATATGTAATTTTACTATAGTCAAGTTAAAACCTTACTTTTCAATTATCTAAGAAAAGGGGGAAAAACTCTGAGCTAATGCTCTTGTACACTGTAAAAATCTGTCACTAAAATTAGTTTAATAAAATTCTGATTGGACAGTAGCCAGGCAGAATGTATAAGCAGGATAACCAGACTAGGAGAATCCTAGGAAGAAGAAGGGCAGAGTGAAGGAAGACCACTCAGCCATACAAGGAGCAACATGCCAGCAGGCTGCTAATGCTACAGCCATGTGGCAAAACATAGATGAATAGAAATTGGTTAATTTAAATTGTAAGAGCTAATTGGTAATAAGCCTGAGCAATAGGCCAAATGATTTGTAATACTAAGCCTCTGAATGGTTATTTTCAAAACATCTGTGCTACTGGGAAGGATAAATAAAAAAAATCTCCCTCTATATGCTACTACAGTCCTGTTCCTGCCTAAATAAACCCAAACAGTGACAACACTAATAGATATGGTGAGGTATAAGGTAAAATCTCAGATGGTCCCTGTGCCTAATAAAGAATTTCAGTCAACTAAGGATGTTTGTGAGATAATTAGTCTTCTTCTAGGATAAGTAATCTAATTAGTTAATCCACTTGGGTCCTAAATACCCAAATGTATTCTCAGCAAATTGAAGTAAAGAGTTCCAATTGTCTATAAACTATGTGTGTAACTAATTATCTCTAGTGGGTTTCCTGTAACACTAATATCCTGAATGAAATGAAGCAAAAATTAAGGAATACACTGGAATTTTTAACACAGGACAAGGAATTTCTAAACACGATCATACTATTATAGGCTTTTCAAGACCAAAATTTAGTAAATTCGACTTCACAAAGTTAAAAAAATTTTCTTACAGCAAGGAATATCATCACTAATGTAAAGTTATAACCCAAACAATGTTAAAATATTTTTTATCATCTATACAACTAACAGAGACTTGCTATTTAGAATTAAAATAAATTCTAAAAGATTTAAAAATCCTAAACAAGGACAAAAAACTAAACAGAATGTTATCAATAGTTGAAATACAAGTTAATGAGAAACAATTTTTAAATATGCCCTTAAATTAATTTAATTTGATTTTTCACATAGTATTAGAAATAATTTAAATATTATTGGCAATTTTCTTAAAACATTTCTAATTAAATCCAGATTTTATGAGTAGTTGAAGTTATCAAACTGTGTTTCATAAGCAACAAGGTGTATGAATAAATAATGAACATTTTAATATAATAGCTAATGATATATTTTTGTTTTGAAAATTGCTTAAAAAATTTAACATAAATGACCTTTCATATTTCAACATAAAAGTTAGGTAGCAAGAGATAAAGCTGTAAAATAGATATGCAAAATTGAAGGGATCCAAATATAAGTAATCAGCTTCTCTCTTTTGTAACTTACTTGTTTGACAGTGAGAGTATAAGATTTCTCAGTACTTTTTCCCTACTGGAGAAAACATTGTAGTTAAAGAAAACTAAGAATATTGAAACTTATTGGTTGAGTTCTTGAGTTTGGTTTCTATGATATTCAGAAAATATTAGATTAAAATTTTTTAAAAGTCTACATAGTTCACTCAAAGTAAGAAAAAATACAAGATAAGTATGACTTTAAAACATCATTATAACTAGAGATGTGTCTCATGGTGGTAAAGGTTGCAGAAGCAGAAATTTGGTCATAGAAAGCAAAGAAAGATATATCAAGAGAATTAAGTAGGCATAACTACTTAAATAATTTATAACAAAGAAGTTTTGTCAGAAAGAACAATTGAAAAATATAACATAACATTTTTTTAACAACAGGTTTTAAAGTAAAAGGATGTTTTGTTGTTATCAAATTTTAGTATTTAATATGATTTAATATATTTAGCAAATGAGCTCCCTGTATGATAACCATGAAAATGGTCAAATACATTCCTTAATAATATAACCTACCAAAATCTGGACATATATCTTTTGCCAAAATTTGTTGTAATTAAAATGAGAGACAGAAAATATTAGGTATGAGATATATATCAAATATGATAGCAGAGAATGGAGACATAAAAGCAATACTATATTCTTTTGATTGATCTATTTCTGATAAACATTAGCCCAAACAATTAATCAATTACCTTATTCTATTTAATAGTTAATAATTTATTTATGTAATATTTTTGAATTACAGACAAATTATATACTTTCAAAAGCTATATATTAAACATGAACTTCACATCTTCTAAGAGAACATTTCAACATGTTTTAAAAGATTTGGGATTTATAGTTGTTATTGACTATATTTTTCTCTGCTGTGTATTAAGCAATCACCAGAACCATTGAAATCTTTAATACAACACTCATTCAAGTATAAACTGATCACATGCAACTTCTAGAAACGCTTCCTAAAATACCAGTGATTAAAAATAGAGAAGACCATAGTCCTTGTCCTGGAAGAAAAATTTTTTCTGAATGTCAAGTCTGTCATGAGGTGCGTAGAAGTAGTATATTCTTAATAATTTGGGTAAAATACATGTATATAATGGTATTATTTGGGTGCTTCATTCTAGCACACAATCTCCCTTGACCTCTTCATAGTAAGTACTCAGATTCCAACTGTTAAATTTGAAGAATTTTTTAATGTTGAAACATCTGTTGTGACAAAGAAATATATAATTAAACATAATGTCCACTTATTTTATTTTTTTACATGCCATTTACTGTTCACTCTTCCTTTCTTTCCCTGAACCACCCACCTCCTCACTACCCGACAACCCCATCATTCTTCAAAGGTAGTAGGGCCTCTCTTTAGTAGTCAATAAAGGCTAACATACACTGTATAGGCAGGACCAAGCCTCAGTTTCAAGGTGACTATGGAATGCCACCATAGGAAGTAAATTCAAAAAAGCCAGTTAGTATACCTGGGATAGTTCCTGGTTTCATTGCTAGGGACTCCCCCATACACACACAAAAAAATTGTTCAATGCAAGTATCACCCTAATTCAGAGGTATAGTTTGGTCTCACATAGGTTTTTCGGCTATCTGTCCAGAGTCTGCGAACTTTTAAACATAACTAACACTTATTTACCATGACTGAATTTTATATTCTATTTTAAAGAGAAGCATGATTGCTGTGTCAAATTTCTAATTATTATATAGCTATAATTTTAAGTGAACTTTAAAGTTATGATTTAGATGGGTATTTTATATGTATAAGAGATAAAGAGGTAGATATTGACAATTTTGAAAGATTAAGTAAATTAATGAAGTGTATATATATCTTCCCCAATAAGTTTTAGGATTATTAAGCTAGGATAAATAGGCTTGTCTTAAACATGAATATGAGTATAATTTTCTTGTGTCAGATTGAAGAAGTAGAGGATGAGTGAATTTAAGTTTAAGGCAGTAATTTGACAGAGAGAAAGTGATGGCTTTCTACTATTTTTCTTTGTTATTAAATTCTTAATTAATATAAGTATTTTCTATATGTTACACTTACATAGAACTTATGTAGGGAGATAATTTCAAGTGATCCAAAACCACGAGAAAATGAAAACTGCAAAATTTAAAATATTTACAACTGAAAATGATTATTCAGCATGTTTTAGATTATTCATTACTCAATTATTAATATTAGTTAGATATCTTTATATACATATATAATTATAATATAGAAGATTTTAATCTTTTAAAATTATCTCAATGGTCAATGGCAATTTTGAAAAAGAAGGCCTTGTGTTGTGAACAAAGAAATTCCCTGTTGAAACTGTGTGACAGAAAAGAATCTAAATGCTATAGAGAGTTTGGAATATTGTAGTTCCAGAGGCTAATTATTGTATCTTGAGCTAATTTTAACATTCTGGAAAGACACACTTTATCCTTTGAATTGTCACTTTATAATAATAAAAAAAAACCTGTTAGATGCTATTAATTTACCATAATATTAGCTTCTTCCAATCCAAGAGCTGTGAATGTTATCAGATAACATTTTATGCCTATAGAAAAGGTTTCTGTATCTTGATGCATCTGCCTCTCTGGTGTACCCAACAGTGGATTTTAAAACTTGCCTCAATTTATTACTTTGTTGTGTAAACCTGTAAAATCCTGGGAAACTCTTCCTCAGTTGGAACACTGAATTGGTGGTAACCTCAATCTGTGTTCCTGTGGTCACTCAGAATGGCTCCAGTATAAACTATTTCTTATGTTCTTTAGGTTGAGCATTGTGCTTTTTATGTCCATACTACATAATATAATGGACAATAATAAGTGGAGTATTTTTCTTTTAGTGGCAGTCTTGATTTGGAATTACTAACTTCTCTGAGCACTATTCTAATCCACAGAATTATCTTTTTTCATACTTACTCTAATTTTTTTTAAAATTTTTTGACACAAATGTACAAATTTAACTCAGATGATAAATATACTTTATCTGTTTTATATTCCTCTCTTCTGAACATTTTAATATCGTGTTTTTCTTAAAATAAATGGCAACTTATCTTCAACTAAGTAATGTTATTTGGCTTGGTAAAGATGAGAATTTAACAATAGATCTTTTTCTTACCACTGCTAGCAATTCACAGCCTTTGGTAACTTTTTTATCTATCGAACTTTCAGTTGCTTCTAAAAGAATTTTAGTAAGAAATAATGCCAAGGAAATGTAGACATTGTATTTTTCTTTTACAATTCATATATATATATGTATATATATATTATATAAGTTTGGAAGAATAAATAACATATTAATGGAGATTGTAAACTAATGTACCAAAATATAATAGCACTTTTTTATATTTAAAAATACTTGTAAGAATCATGACTTCTAGCAAGTATGCTGAAGTGGTGGTTTTCAAAAGCCACAGTATTCATGCTCACTGAGTATAGTTCTGTTATCGGCTGAACCATCTAAAAACCTCTTGGGGGAGGGGGAGAGAAGGCCCAGAGACAGTGACTCAGACATCAGAGGTCAGACAAGAACTAAAATGGCAGACTCATTTAGGACAGATATGGGAGCCTAAATACCCTCTCCCAGCACCCCATTGGCTCTAGGCCATTATTTTGTCTGTGTTGAATTTCTCATTAGCTGTATAGATCTGAAGTTCATAGATCATCAGTGAGCAGTAGAATCCAGTTGCCTTAAGGGAAGTTTTTATTGTGCATGCTTATGCCCACCACCCAGGTGGCCTTGGTCAGCCTATCCAGGCTGGCTTCTATTATCCCTACAGTTTCTCTTTTTATCATTACTCTTAAAATTTGGCCATATTAAGTTTGAAATCTCCAGTTCTAATTGCTCACTGATTAGGAAACTCATAGCCATTTAGGCATTTTTTTCTTTTACTTTCTTGTCAATGTAACTGGATAAGATATAACAATTGGAATGATCTTAACGAAGTATCCAAAGTTGGATATAGAGTATATTTTCTAAACAGCTGTTTAAATCAGGTACTGAATTTGGGAAAGAAAAACAAAACATTGTTTCATAGTTTAATAAATATGTTTTCATTATTATTTTTTTCTGAATTATAGATAAATGAATGTTTCCTAAAATGTCTTTGCTTAGGATGAACCTGGGCTCAAAACTTGCAGATTGTTATTTCTCATGTTCTAATTACTTAATTATTGAATTCCTCTTCTAATTATACATTTAGCAATGAATAGTCTTTTAAATTTTATTTCTTCAGTGTATATTTTATGCTTCTTATTCAAATTAAAGAATGTAAGGTTTAAAATTTTATATTCAAAAGTTTAGCCTTCCTCCAAGTTTGATATCACTTTTAATACTTCTACCATGGGAAGTTATTGAAAAAGACAAAGGGATAGAAATAACAAAAGAAAAGTTATGTGGAAGCTCTGATATCAGGCAGCATTGTGTACTAATTTTCCATAACCATTGTTAACTAATTACCATTACACAGCTATCCACTCTTAAAATAGGATTGTGCCACAGGAGGAAAATATCCAATCTGCAATTCTTTCACACCAGACACTGAAACTCCTCACAGTAGATTATCAATACCTAGCTAGATATTTGCATAATAGCTTTTTCTTTTAGTTGTCCCAGTGGATTATTTCAGAGCATTAATTCTATCCTACTATTCCCCTGATTAAAATTAAATTTGCTTGCCATATAAAAGGTTTGTAAATTGCTGGCTTAAAGAACACTGTCCAAGCTATTAGCTTTCTCTTTTTGGTATCAAACAAGACAAGGCTCCTGGCAAGGTTCTTTCCAGAATTTCTTTCATTTTCTAAACATTAATGTTTGAAGGATGGGAGGTTGAGGATAAATAAAAGCCTTTTGGCTTTTTATCAAAAATGAATTATGTCTGTCTCTGCAAGTCATTGTTCCATTGTTCTTGTTTTAGTATCAATACATTGTAGTATAAAATTTATTTTATCTCTTTAAATTATCCCAAGGCTTTCTTATGGCATTTCGTATGGCATGAGTTGAAGGGAAAAGTGAGGGTTCTGAATTCAACACCTCTGATATAATTAATACACTGAGCAATATTTTAAAATTATAATCAGGCATTTTCATCACTATGGATGAAGTATGAGTTTTCAATTATCATTTGTGTAAATAACAATTTTGTTTTTACATGGTGATGTTTAAAAAAGCAGTAGGCTCTAATCATTTATTCAAAGTATACAGGAAAGTGCAAAATAAGAAAATGAAAGAATGAATATAAATGCTTTTTCTGTTAACTTGAGGGTAAGTAAAATACTGTTGAATTATAATAATTCAAATACTTTTGAAACTGAAAAAATAATAAATACTACAGGGATTTGTGAGTGTTGTCATTTTCAGATTTTCTACTTCTTCAGGCTAAACACAACTCCACAGTTAATGTTTAGTATAATTCAGACCTCTGTCCAAATAAGAAAGACTTTTGCTTCAAGGAAATAATATAATAAAATGATAGCATTTTAAATAGCTTTTATTGCATTTCTAAAGTCAGAATAGAAAATAATGGGTTAATATATGACTTACACATTTATGCCTTATAATTTGCTTATATTTATGCTTCATTAAAATTTCATGCCCTCCCTATTGGTTCCCATCACTATCCAGTCTCTCTCTTCCCCCAGCATATATATGCCTATATGTTTGTGTGCATATGCACATTGTTCCATTGCTTGAAAATGACTTCGGTCAATATCATTACTCTTGTGTCATTGAACTCCCACCTTATTTTTTAAGAGATACTTTCCCAATCAAACACAGCACTTCCTGAGAAAGGTAGTGGTCCATGCTCTCTTGTCTCTGTCTTTCAATGGTGAAAAGATAGAATAGTTACACCATCCACCTGGCACCTATGTAGGTCCTGGGGTTCCTAACTACAGTATGATTGATTATACAACAAGCATGTGAGCCACTCAGCCTCTGATTTCCATTTTAAACCTAAATTTTATTTATGAGAGAAAAGTTATGCTTTTATCTTCATTGCTATATTCTTTTACCTCCCTTCTCCTTTCCTTTAGTCCTTTTGCATCCTATCTAAATGTTCTTGAAAGTCTAGATCTACACATGAGAGAAAAACATATTAACTACTTTTTAAAACAAACAGTTTGGTTTATTTCACTTATAGCTTCAAAGAAATACCATGATCAGAGCAACTAGTATAAAGGAAAATATTTAATTGGAACTAGTTTACATTTCAGAGGTTTTGTCCATTATTATCATAGCGGAAAGCATCGTGTCAGACAACCTGATAAGGGGGTATTCTATCAGCTGAGAGTTCTGTATCCATATATATAGTCAGCTGGAAGAGAGAGAGACACAAACACCAGCTAGTGGTCTTGAACCCACAAAGCTCATCCTCAGTTTGCCATTTCCTCCATTAAGGCCACATGTACTGCAACAAGGCCACACCTATGAATGCCACTCCCTATGAGTCATTGTAGGCTTTTCTTATTCAAACCATCCCATTCAATACCCTGGCATACATAGGTTCATAATCATATATAGAAATGCATTTAGTCCTTCTTCATAATCTGTATCCTCTATCAGTCTCAATACTGTTTAAAATTCCAAGATCTCTTCTGAGACTCATCGCACTCTCTTAACTGTAAAGTTATCTGAACTCTGCATCTCTCAGATTGACTTCAAAGTAGTATTTCAATATCTAAATCCTTTCATTTTGATGGCAGCAACACTTCTTTCGCTTGGGATGCTGACCCTCCGAGTTAGCAGCTTTCCTCAGGAGGTATCTCATGCTTCTGGCATCTCCAGCATTCTTGAGGTATCCAAGGCAACCCAGGCTTCTTTGTCTTCACACCTTCAGGTCTTTCAGGGCCTCCAAGTATGGGCAACACTTCCGCCCATCTGACCTTCCAGCTTTTATTAGTGACAGAAGTTTCCACAGACAATTTCTTATACATTTTATATATAATTAAACATTTATCTTATTTTTTTACTTATTATGAATAAAATCTCATTTTTTTATCCATGTATCCCCTTGTTCAAACTCCCTTCCTGCTCCTACCCCTCCCAGTCACTCTCTCTTCTCCCCAGTTTCTTATCTCCTTCCAAGCAAGGGCAGGAGGTCCCAAAATCCAAATGTAGCTTAGTTCAACATCCACTCCAGACAAATCTGCTTTCCTCATCCCAACATCAACACTGGGTCAGGTGTTCCTGTGGAGGGAATGGACTCCAAGGTGCCAGTCCAAGGTGCTTCAGATCCTAAATTGTTCAGTAGTAGTGGTTTGTAGCTTGGGAATGCTTTGTTTTTTCTTTAAAGTCCACTAATGAGTGAGTACATCCCCTGCTTCTCTTCCTGGGTTTGTGATACCTCACTCAGGAGGATATTCTCCATACTCATCCATTTGCTGCAAATTTTAGAATATCATTTTTTTTCTTACTGCTGAGTAGTACTCCATTGTGTAGATGTACCACAGCTTGTTAATCCATTCCTCAGTTGACTAGCATCTTGGTTGTTTCTAGATTCTTGTTATTATGAATAATGCTGCCATGAACATAGTTGACCTAATGCTTTTTATGTGTGAATGTGCATCTTTAGGTGAATGTGCCTAAGAGTGGTATTGCTGGTTCCTTGGGAAGACTGATTCCCGGTTTTCTGAGAAACCTCCATACTGCATTACAATGTGGCTGAACAAGCTTACACTTCCACCAATAATGGAGGAGTGATCCCCTCACACCACATCCTCTCCTGCATAGGCTGTCAATGTGTGTTTTTAATCTTAGCCATTCTGACAGGTAAAAGGTGGTATCTGAAAGTTGTTTTAATTTGCATTTCTCTGATGCCTAAAGATGTTGAGCACATTTCCATGTGCCTTTTAGCCATTGGTATTTCTGCTGGGAATTCCTTTCTTTAGCTCTGAACCTCATTTTTTATTTGGATTATTAAGAATTTGGGGCTCTAGTTTTTTGAGTTCTCTATATATTTTAGAGATCAATTCTCTGTCACTTGTAGGGTTGGTGAAAATCTTTTCCCATTTTGTAGGCTGTCATTTTGTCTTATTGACAATGTCATTGGCCTTACAGTAGCTTCTCAGTTTCAGGAGGTCCCATTTATTGATGGTTCTTCTTAGTGTCTGCACTACTGGTATAATATTTAAAAAGTGGTCACCATTGCCAACGTGTTGGAGAGTATTTCCCACTTTCTTTTCTATCAGTTTCAGTGTAGCTGGGTTTATGTTGAGGTCTTTGATCAACTTATATTTAAGTTTTGTGCAGGGTGATTGGTTTGAATCTATTTTCATTTTTCAACATGCTACATTCCAATTATGCCAACACCATTTGTTGAAGATACTATCTTTCTTCCATTGAATAGTTTTTGATTCTTTGTCAAAAATCAAGTGTTCATATGTATGTGAGTTAATGTCTGGGTCTTCAATTCAATTTCATTGATTCAAAATTCTGGCTTTTTTTTTTTTTGGCCAGTACCAAGTGGTTTTTATTACTGTGACTCTATAGTATAATTTGAAGATAGGGATGATGATACCCCTAGGTTCTCTTGTTGAGCATACTTATTTTGGCAATACTGGATTTCCTGTTATTCCAAAGAGTATTGTTCTTTCAAGGTCTGTAAAAAATAGTCTTGTGCTTTTGATGGGAATTCCATTGAGTCAGTAGATTGCTTTTGGTAAGATTGCCATTTTCAATATGTAGATCCTACCTATCCAAGAACATGGGAGATAGTTCCATTTTCTTATATCTTCTTCAATTTCTTTCTTCAGAGATTTAAAATTTTTGTCAAACAGATTTGATACTTCTTTGGTTATAGTTACACCAAGGTATTTAATGCTATTTGCAGCTATCATAAAAGATGATGTTTCCCTTATTGTTTTTTCAGCCCTTTTATCTTTAGTGTGTAAGAGGGTTACTTATATTTTGCTACATTGCTGAAAGTGGTTATCAGTTGTAGAAGTTCCCTAGTAGAATTTTCTTGGTCACAATATAAAACACAATCATGTCACCTGCAAAAAGAGATAGTTTGACTTCTTCTTTTACAATTTGTATCCCTTTAATCTTTTTTTTGTTTTGTTTTGTTTTCTTATTGCTTTAGCTAAAACTTCAAGAATTATGTTAATAGATAAGGGGATAGGGGGCGTCCTTGTCTAGTTCCTGATTTTAGTGTGATTGCTTTGAGTTTTTGTCCATTTAGCTTGAAGTGGCCATCAGATTTTATAAGCCACCCTTATTATATTTAGATATTTTCCCTGTATCCTGATCTCTCGAGGACTTTTATTATAAGGCATGTTGGAATTTGTCAAAGGCTTTTTCAGCATCTAAGGAAGTGATCATGTGGTTTTTTCTTTTAATTTGTTAATCTGATGAATGACATTTACAGTTTACCATATGTTGAACTATCCCTGCACTTCTGGGATGCAGCATACTTGATCATGGTGAATAACTTTGTTTACATGTTGTCAGATTAAGTTTGCCTGAATTTTGTTGAGAATTTTTGCATCAATGTTCATGAGAGAAATTGGTCTGTTATTCTCTTTCTTTGTTGTGGTTTTGAGTGGCTTGGGTATCAGGGTTATTGTGGCTTCATAAAAAGAGTTTGGCAATATTCCTTTGATTTCTATTGTATGGAACAATTTACAGAGCATTGGTATTAACTCTTCTTTGAATGTCTGGTAGAACTCTTCACTGAAACCATCTGGACATGTGCTTTTTTATTTGGGAAACTTTCAATGACAGCTTTAATTTCCTTTGGTGTTAGAGGACTCTTTAGGTCTTGATTTAATTTTGGTAAATGGTACCTGCCCAGGAAGCTGTCCATTTTGTCTAGGTTCTCCATTTGTGTGGAGTATAGATTTTGAAAGTATGATCTGATAATTCTCTGGATTTCCTCGGGGCATGTTGTTATGTCCCTCTTTTCATTTCTGATTTTTGTTGATTTGGATACCCTCTCTCCGGTTTTTGGTTAGTTTACATAAGGGTTTTTTCATCTTGTTGACTTTCTCAGAGCACCAACTCTTTGATTCACTGATTTTTTGTATTGTTCTTTTTGTTTCAATAGTGTTTATTTCAGCTCTAAGTTTGATTATTTCTTACCATCTATTCCTTCTATGTGAGTTTGCTTCTTTGTGTTCTAGGACCCTCAGCTGTGCTGATAGTTCTCTTGTGTGGGATTTCACTAGCCTTTTCATGTAAGCATTTAGTGCTATGAATTTTCCCCTTAAGCCTGCTTTCATTTTACCCCATAAGTATGGATTCATTTTCATTCAGTTTTAGGAACTCTTTAATATCCTTTTTAATTTCTTCCTTGACCCAGGGTTGGTTCAGCTGAGTGATGTTTAGCTTCCTCGAGATGGTATGCTTTCTGTGATTCTTAATGTTGTTGAACTCTAACTTTAGACCATAGTGATCTGATATGGTAGAAGGAGTTATACACATTTTTTGTACCTGTTGATATTTGCTTTATGACCTAGTAGGTGATCAATTTTAGAGAATGTTCCATGGGGTGTTGAGAAATATGTATATTCCCTTTTGTTTGGGTGGAGGTTTTGGTATATATCTACCAAGTCCTTTTGGGTCATAACTTCTGCTAGATCCCTTATTTCTCTGTTGAGTTTGTGTCTGGTTGACATATCCAAGGGTGAAAGTGAAGTATTGAATTCTCTCAGTATTAGTGTGTCAAGTTTGATATGGAGTTTAAGCTTTAGAAGTGTTTCTTTTACATACCTAGTTGCCCTTGTGTTAGAGGCATAGATATTCAGAATTGAGATTTTGTCTTGATGAATTTTTCCTGAGAATTACAAGTAGTGACCTTCCCGGTCTCTTTTTATTGATTTTAGTTTTAAGTGTATTTTGTTAGATATTAGAATGGCTAATACAGCTTGCTTCTTAGGGCCATTTGATTGAATAGTGTTTTCCCAAACTTTTACTCTGAGACTTTTTCTGTCTTTAAAGTTGAGGTGCATTTCTTGTATGCATCAGAAAGACGCTTTCTGCCTTTGTATCCATCATGTTAGGGTGTGGTTTTTTTCATAGGTGAATTGAGTCCATTAATATTAAGAAATAATAATGAACAATGATCAATATTTCTCATCATTTTTTTACCTTTTATATTTTTAAGTTAGCATACAAGGTAATATGTTTCATTCTACATTTTTATTTTTTAGTAGCTTGTATTTCTTTTTGTCAGAACAGGGGTTCTTCTGTGGTCTTATCATTTGTCTGTGGTTACATGGGTGTTCCTGGTTTCCTTATATTGGTGTTTTCCCTCTAGGGCTTTTTGTAGGGTGAGATTTGAGGTTAGGTATTGTTTAAATCTGGTTATGCCATGTAATATCTTGTTTACTCCATCTATGTTGATTGATAGTTTTGTTGGGTACAGTAATCTAGGTTGACATCCCTGTACTTTTATTGTCTGTATAATCATTGACCAGGACTTTCTTGCTTTCATTGTTTTCATTGAATAGTTGGGTGTTATCCTGATGGGTAACCCTTTATAGGTTATTTGACTTTTTTCCTTTGAAGCTCTTAGTATTTTTTCTTTGTTCTGTAGGTTTAGAGGCTTGATTATTATATGGCAAGTAGACTTTTTTTGTGGGTCTAGTCTATTTGGTGTTCTGTAGGCTTCCTGTATTTTTATAGGCATTTCCTTCTTTAGGTTTGGGAAGTTTTCTTCTATAATTTTGTTGAGTATATTTTCTGTGCCATTGAGGTGGTATTCTTCTCCTTCTTCAATTCCATTTATTCTCAGGATTGGTCTTTTCATGATGTTCCAAATTTCCTGAACATTTTGTGTTATGAAATTTTTGGTTTTAGTGTTTTCTTTTACTGATTAATAGATTCTTTATCTATTATCACTATTGAGTATTCCACTCCAGAGATTCTTTCTTCCATCTCTTGGATTCTGTTGGTTATGCTTGAATCTGTTGTTCTGAGTCATTTTTTTCAGATTTTTTATTTCTAGTTTTGTCTGTGTTTATGCCTTCTCTTTTGCTTCTATTTCAGTTTTTAAATATTGGTAAATGTTTTTCACCTGTTTGTTTATTTTCACTTATTTGGGTCTTTGGAATAAGACAACAATTGATTGCTTTAAGTGGAACTCAATAGGTTTTAGTAGAGGGAACATGGAAGAGATCATCTGGCACAATTGGCTCAATAGAAGGACCTTAATATCTGACCTAGAGACTTTTTATAATATTTTGGTGAAGATTGTGGAATCTATCTACCCTTATTCAAAATAAAAATAAAAATAAAAATAAATGTCTGAGGCTAAATTTAAGAGGTAAGTTCTAATAGCTTTCTCCAAAGATATTTCCATAAAACCCAGCATAGACTGTTACTAGAATATTAGTGACTTTGTTTATACAGTTTTATACAGAAAAGAACTAAACAAAGCAATAAAAGTATAAAATGTACATTTTTGAGGAGAATAGGGGAAGCAAAAAAAAGTTAAATTTGAAGTTAAAAGACAAGCCATTTAAATGAAGTAAAGAGAACACTGACCTCAGACCTAAACTCCATGAAGCTAAACTTTCAATTTACTGCAAATGAATAAAAGAAAAGCATGGGATGAACAATAGTACCACTTGCCTTTAGTCCCAGTTATTGGGCGTCAGAGTCCTCAGGAATTCTCAGTACAAGGCCTGCCTGGACTACAGAATTCCAGAACAGTCAAACTTCGGCAGTGAAGGGAATCATCCACCACAGAGAACTGATACAGCTATAATTGACTTGAATGACAAGGCCATGTTCTAGCACCAGTAAGCTACAGAACTTGACAAAATTGACCTAATCATACTGGGTTTAGAGTAAAAAGTATAAGAAGATGACTTCTGCCACCTGAACCCAGGCCCTGTATGGCCATTCCGCTTCTGTGCAGAGCACAGCATGCTCAGAATAGGTCTGATGCAATAGCATAGGGGAAAACAGCTAAATCCCTTGGTCCTGGGCACATGGCTAAGAGGTAGGAGGCTCTGCTTCTTTGGCAGGGAATGCAGTCTAACAAAAACATTATCAGCTTTATCATACCAATCTCCCAGTTCCTGGTACCAACTTCTGTCCTAGTTCAAGTTTCCATTGATATAAAGAGATATCATGACCACAGCAACTATCATAAAAACAAAACAAAAAAAAAAAACAACATTTAATCGGGGCTGGCTTATTGTTCAGAGGTTAGTATATCCACATAGGAGAAGATGTGAGAAGGTACTGAGTAGGAAAAAAAAAGAGGGAAATTTTAATCAGAATATGCTTAGAGAATAAAAAAAAATCATGATCAAAAGATATTTGTAAGAGACTGATCTATTTTTAACTTATAAAATTTAGATTATCATGAAAACATAGGGGCCAGAACTTTATGCAGGAAATAAAACGCAAACCATATTTGTAATAGCAAGAACCTGGAAACAACCTAGTTGTCCCTCAACTGAAGAATGGATTAACAAACTGTGGTACATCTACACAATGGAGTACTACTCAGCAGTAAGGAAAAATGATATCCTAAAATTTGCAGGCAAATGGATGGATTTGGAGAATATCCTCCTGAGTGAGGTATCACAAACCCAGAAAGATAAGCAGGGGATGTACTCACTCATTAGTGGACTCCAAACAAACAAACAAACAAACAAACAAAAAA
>PVIH01009008.1:54188-85987 GCA_004025045.1 Sigmodon hispidus | reverse complement strand
AAACCACAACCACTGAACAGCTTGGGATCAGAAACACCCTGGACTGACCCTTCAAACCCCAGTCCATCTATAGGAACACCTGACTCACTCTTGAGGGAGTGGGGACAAAACTGGATTTGGCCGGGAGTGAAGACTGATCCAAGCATTATTGGGCCAGTGTGACCATAGGACTGTCTGCTCCCTGCCAAGGGAGGGGATGTGGAGTTGCAGAGAAGGAAAATGATCAGATGTGGTGGGAGGGGGAAGAGACCTTCAATAAGGATATACAGGGATGGAAAAAAATTCAAAAAAAAAAAAGAAATAATCAGGAATAGAAATCATCTCTTCTATATAACACACATTCAATCCAACAAGATTCTACCAGGCCATCTAGCACAAGATAATAATGAAATTGATAAATTATTAGTAGAAAGTGTACTAGAGGCCTCCGAGTTTCATAAAAAAATAGCAAAAGTTTTAAAAAGAGATTCCTCCATCACTTGGCAACAAGCCAAAAAATTGTAAAATGATGTCCCATTTGTTCCTTCTATAACCAAGCTCCATTACCAGCAGGAAGCAATCTTAAGGGTATACATACAAATGAAATTTGGTAGATGATTGTGTTTTACTTTCCAGAAATTAAGATATATACATCATACAATAGATACGTTTTCATGATTTTGATGGAGTGCTTTGAGTTTAGAAAAGGCTGATTCTGTAATCACACATTTGCTAGAAGTTATGGCCATCATGGTAATCCCAGTACAAATTAAGACTGGCAATGCTCCAGCATGTATCTCTAGTAGAATGAAACAATTTTTTTGCTTATTATAATATAAAGCATATTACAGGTATACCATGAAATGCTACAGGGCAAGCAGTGATAGATTAAATCGAACTCTAAAGGATAAGCTAAATAAAGAGAAAGGAGTAACAAAGACCCCCAGAAATAGTCTACATAATGCTTTATTAACTTTGAATTTTCTCAGTACTAACGAGAAAGGAACAGCAGCTCTGAAAGGCATCGAACTATAGAAAAAAACTGACTGAGCTAAATTAGCCTGTCTACTTTAAAGATGTGCTGACTTCAGAATAGAAGCCAGGATATGTGCTACATTGGAGAAGGGTTTTGCTTTCATTTCCACAGGTGAAGAAAAGCTATGGATACCAACAAAATTAATGAAGACTCAATTTGACCTGGAGAAACTTCCTGGTTAAAAGAAATGATGGCTTATCCTTCCATCTGACAATTCTTTAAGTTGTAAGAAAAACTCAAGGGTTGGAATAGGGTAGATTTTTTGTCTTTACAGAAATCTAGAAATACCCATCTTCAAGAAGTCAAAAGCCCTTTGACATCTAGACATCTAAAGCAGAAGATAAAGCTATCCAGAAAAAAATTACAAACAAAAGAATATTAGACTTATTTGTACCAAAATGCTCTATAGGGTAAAATCTCTTTGCTTAACTTCTATGTGTCTTTCTTTGTAAGAAAAGTTGAAGTCCTAATTCAATTATAAATTAAAGCAGGTTTTGGAGTTGGAGTGTGATTCTCTCCTTCTCTAAACCCAGGCATCCTTGTTGAAGGAAAATAAAAAAATCTCTGTATCATGTCAGAAGAGCCATGTGATTTGGGGCAGAAGAATAACTAAACATAAGGGGCTATTGTATTGTTACTAATTCTATGCTATATAAATGTCTATATCAAAATTTATAAGATTATATACATGTTTTAAACTTTTTGTCATCATATTGATGTTCATATAGAATACTAACTAATTCTAGAAAAAAGGCTGTCTAGCTTTCTGAACATTGTGTTGGGTTTTAGTCTAATCAGTTTTTTGCAGTGATCCATGACAATGCCTAATTAAGACCTTTGAAGTACCCAAAAGATAAATGGTGCCTCACAACACTAATTTTACATGGACTATGACAAAGCCACTAGGCTGACAAACAGCAACCAAAGATCCAATTTGGACTACAAACTGCTCAGGACAATTTCAAGGTGGCTAGCTGATATGAACTAGCTCCATAGAATATGTCAACCAGGACTTGAGACAAGCCCTGCACTTTCCAGTTATGCAGAGACTAGACAACAAATGATACAGCTATTTATTTTAGGACTTGGCAATTAAAAAAATTCTTTTCAGTATCCCCTAAAGATGCCATCACCCCCAGACAGCAAGAAGTAAATTTATATGATGCCCACTTTCTAAAGAGTTGTTGTGGGTTTCTGGTCTTTCAATAGGTTACAAATGATTGTCATTGTTTAGGGTAATTAGTTACAAATTGTTATTGGTATTGTTAAGAAAAAAGGTGAACAAGGGAGAGTAGATTCAGAGTTCTTGTTTAAAAAAAAAAGAAAAAAGGAGATACAGATGTAATAGGATATAAAGATAGATTATTGAATCTAATTTTAAAACACAATGAATAGTTTTAAATACATTGGATTGGCCTTTTTGTATATTGTATACAAATTGTGTATATTGATACAAAGTTGGGATTAATTTTGACATTGTACATCTACTTCTATGCTTGTTCAAGTTATTGTACCTATAAAGTTTATCTAACAATGTAATACAATTTTCTAGTTTTTGAAAGTTATTATTATCAACTAATTAGAATATAAAGAAATACAAGTTAGTGGTTAGACATTATAATCAAACTTATAGTTTTATTAGATATATTTTCAAGGTCAAACAGAGATTTATTTTAGATGAACAGATATTTTTTAAATACTTCTGAGATTACTAAAGAAGAATAAGGCATTTAAGATATTTTAATAACAGATTTTTATTATTTTTATGAGAATGTGATATATGCTACTGGCAGTACTAACCTACTTCATAGAAGATAATGAGCATCATAGAAACTCCATTTTTGAATTGACCTTCTATGTGGCAAAAGTTAGGCACTGGGAAAGAAACTGCCCTTGTCTCAATTGCTGACAGTATGATGTCCAAAATGGACAAATAGGACATACAAAAAAAAAGAAATACTGAACCTTGCCAGGACAAAATAGGAAGGTCTTAAAGAATATGTGATTCACAGAGAAGTCTGTCAGATATGCTAGGTCTGTAGGCCAAAGATGGATGCTTCAGTGATGCAGAGGAACCTTGTTGACTGTCTAGGCAGCCAGCTGTTGCATTTTTACATTTTTGAAGTTGTTTGCTTACACATCCTGTTTGCTTAGTTAATATTACTTCCTTCCTGGATCTCTGAGGGAGTTGAAAATAAGATAGTTATAGTTTTCTGGTGACAGTTTTAGAAAAGAAACTCACTAGGAGGTTAAAGTGTCTAAGTTTAAGAGACATCAAAAAATAGTTTTCAATCAGAAATACAAGTTATATAGAAATTAAATTAGGTACAACCCTTTAGACTCACCAAAATAGGATAAATAATAAAAATATTTTCTTTGAATTTGTCAACTATTAATGAACTTTCATTACTTGTGTAATAATTGCTTGTATATATTACATACAACTATTGTACCTATTGTATATAGTTTTTCTTAGTTATAATCTTTGTATTTTTGACACAAAAGAGGATATGTGGAGATACATTTTATATTTAATAAAATCAGCTTAAAATATTGGAGAGCAGAATTTCCCACATCAAGCCATGAGGGTCAAAGAATGGTAACTCACACCTTTCATCTCAACACAAGGATGACAAACCTATGTATTGACTGTATTTACCCACTGAGTCATCTCTCCAATATTGGTTCTCAGCTTTCGGAAATAGAATATATACCCACACTCAGCATGACCACATTCTCTGGGCCTCTGTTTTCTGACTCTATTAGATGAGTCAGCAGTGTTATTGACTGTGGTAATGTTTCTGGACTTACATTGGCCTGGCTGTCTTTGGCAGGGATGTGGAGGTACTTTGTTTCTGTCCCACACATCATTTTCCAGTCATGTAGTTAAAAGTAAAGAAGCCAAGGTGTGAGTCAGCTTGTCCAGCTCCTGAGTCAAATGCTCACTCTCTGCATGACGCTTTCTCCCGTGTACCCTGAAACACTAACTACATGCTGCACACACTATCTTCACATCTCATTCAAGAAAATTCGGTGATGGGGCTGTGAAATTATAGGAACTCTGGGGTTGGCATATAATTTGTCAGTGACTTGAACATACAGGAACATTTTCAGAGCCCAGAAACATTTGGCTCTGAAGGAAGTACCAGCAGATTATCAAGCAGCTGAAATTGGTGTGAAGGTTTCTGATCCCATCAGAACACTCATTAGCACTGAAATTATGTGCTCAGGTGTAAGGTAGTATCTAAAAGTTGTTTTGATTTGCATTTTTTGATGGATAAAGATGTTGAGCATTTTTTTCAAGGGCCTTTCCACTATTTGTAATTCTTCTGCTGAGAATTTCCTTTTTAGTTCTGAGCACCATTTTTTGATTGGATTATTCAAGGTTTGGACTCTAGTTTCTTGATTTCTCTATATATTTTAGAGGTCAGTCCTCTGTCACTTGTGGGGTTGGTGAAAATCTTTTCCCATTCTGTAGGCTGTCCTTTTGTCTTATTGACTGTGTATTGGCTTTACAGAAGCTTCTCAGTTTCAGGAGGTGGTCCTACTTATTATTGTTCTTAGTGTCTGTGCTACTGGTGTTCAATTTAGGAAGTGTTCACCTGTGCCAAATTCATTGGAAGGTATTTCCCACTTTCTTTTCTATCAAGTTCAGTGTGGCTGGGTTTATGTTAAGGTCTTTGATCCACTTGGATTTGGGTTTTGTGAAGGGTTATAGGCTTGAATCTATTTGCATTTTTGTATACACTACCATCCAGCTATGCCAACACAATTTGTTAAAGATACTATCTTTTTTCCATTGAATATTTTGGGCCTCTTTGTTGAAGATCAGGTGTTCATAGGCTTTTTGGTTTAGCAGGATCTTCAATTCTATTCCATTGATCCACAAGTCTGTTTTTATGCCAGTACCAGGTTGTTTTTAATACTGAAGCTCTATAGTATAACTTGAAGTCAGAGATGATGATGCCTCCTGAGGTTCTTATGTTGAGTAAAATTGTTTTGGTAATCCTGGATTTCTTTTTATTCCAAATGAAACTGAGTATTGTTCTTTTAAGGTCTGTAAAATATTGGGTTGGGATTTTGATGGGAAGTGTATTGAATGTGTAGATTGCTTTTGGTATAATTGCCATTTTTACTATGTTAATCCTATCTATCCAGGAACATGGGAGAGTTTTCCATTTTCTGATATCCTCTTCAATTTCTTTCTTCAGTGATTTAAAATTTTTGTCAAATAGATCTTTTACTTCTTTGGTTATAGTTACTCCAAGGTATTTAATGCTATTTGCAGCTATTATAACCATGATGTTTCCCTCATTTCCGTTTCAGCCCTTTTATCTTTAGTGTATAGAAGAGCTACTGATTCATTTGAGTTAATCTTGTATCCTGCTATGTTGCTGAATGTGTTTATCAGCTGTAGAAGTTCCCTGGTAGAATTTTGAGGGTCACTTAAGTATACAATCATATCATCTGCAAATAGAGATAGTTTCACATCATCTTTTCCAATACGTGTCCCCTTAATCTCTTTTAATTCTCTTATTGCTTTAGCTAAAACTTCAAGAAATATATAGAATAGATAAGGGGAGAGGGGACATCCTTGTCTAGTTCCTGATTTTAGTGGGATTGCTTTGAGTTTTTCTCCATTAAGTTTGATGGTGGCTGTCAGCTTCTTGTAAATCGCTTTTATTATATTTAGATATTGTCCTTATATTCCTTATCTCTTTTATCATGAAGGAGTGTTGGATTTTGTCAAAGGCTTTTTCAGCATCTAAGGATATGATCATGTGAAGTTTCTTTTCCTTCAGTTTGTTTATATGATGGATAACATTTACGGTTTTTTTTTATGTAGAACCATCCTAGCATTTCTGAGATGAATCCTACTTGATCATGGTGGATGATATTTTTTATATGCTGTTGTATATGGTTTGCCAGAATTGTGTTGACAATTTTAGCATCAATATTCATGAGGGAAATTGGTCTATAATTCTCCTGTTTTGTTGTGTCTTTGAGTGGCTTGGGAATTAGGGTAATTGTGGCCTCATAAAAAGAGTTTGGCAATATTCATTCAAATTCTACTGTGTGAAACAGTTTGAGGAGTCTTGGCAATAGCTCATATTTGAATGTCTGGTAGAAATCTGCACTGAAACCATCTGGACCTTGGCTTTTTTTACATGGGAGGCTTTTAACAACAGCTTCAATTTCCTTTAGAGTTATAGATATGTTTAGGTATTTAATCTGATCTTGATTTAATTTTAGTAAATGGTACCTGTCCAAAAAGCTGTCCTTTTCTTCTAGGTTTTCCATTTTTGTGGAATATAGATTTTCAAAGTATGACCTGATAATTCTCTGGATTTCCTGTGGGTCTGTTGTTATGTCCCCCTTTTCATTTCTGATTTTGTTGATTTGTATACTCTCTCTCTCTGTTTTTTTATTAGTTTGGATAAGGGTGTATCTAACTTTTTGATTTTCTCAAGGAACCAACTCTTTGATTCATTGATTCTTTGTATTGTTCTTTTTGTTTCATTTGTATTGATTTCAACTCTAAGTATGATTATTTCCTGCCATCTACTCCTTCTAGGTGAGTTTGCTTCTAATTGTTCTAAGGCATTCAGCTGCGCTGATAGTTCTCTAGTGTGGGATTTCTCTAGGTTTTTCATATAGGCATCTAATACTATGAATTTTCCTCTCAAGATTGCCTTCATTGTGTCCCATAAGTTTGGGCACATTGTGAATTCATTTTTATTAAATTCTAAAAAATCTTTGATTTCTTTCTTAATTTCTTCCTTGACCCAGAGATGGTTCAGTTGAGTGATGTTTAGTTTCCATGAGTTAGTAGGCTTTCTTTGGGTTTTGATGTTGTTGAACTCTAACTTTAGGCCCTGGTGGTTCGATATGTTACAAGGGATTATTTCCATTTTTTTGTATCTGTTGATATTTGCTTTATAACCAATTATGTGATCAATTAGAGAAAGCTCCATGTGGTGCTGAGAAATATGTATATTCCTTTGTGTTTGGGTTGAAGCTTCTGTAAATATCTATTAAATCCATTTGCATCATAACCTCTGTTAGACTCCTTATTTCTCTGTTGAGTCTCTGTCTGGTTGACCTCTCCAAGGGTGAAAGTGGGGTATTGAGGTCTCCCACTGTTAAGTTGTGTGAATTGATGTCAGATTTGAGCTTTAGAACTGTTTCTTTTACATAGGTAGGTGCCCTTATATTAGGACCATAAATATTCAGGATTAAAATCTCATCTTGACCAACTTTTTCTGAGATGAATAAGTAGTGTCCATCCTGGTCTCTTTTAATTGGTTTTAGTTTGAAGTCTACTTTGTTCAATATTAGGACAGCGACCCCAGCTTGTTTCTTAGGGCCATTTGACTGGAAAATCTTTTCCCAACCTGAGCCTGTCTCGATCTTTAAGTTTGAGGTGTTTCTTGTATGCAGCAGAAGGATGGCTTCTGTTTTTGTATCCATCGTGTTAGTGTGTGTCTTTTTATAGGTAAATGGAGTCCATTGATATTAAAGGATATTAGTGACCACTGATTGATATTTCCTGTTATTTTTGGTGATGAATTGCATGTATTTCCTTTCTCTGGATTTTTGTTCAGTGGGGTTATTGTTTTTTTGTGGTTTCATGGGTGTATCGGGAATCCTTATGTTGGAGTTTTCCCTCTAACGTTTTCTGATGGGCCGGATTTGTTGATAGGCATTGTTTAAATCTGACTATATCATGAATTTTCTTCTTTACTCCATCTATGGTGATTGATAGTTTTGCCGGGTACAGTAGTCTAGGTTGGGAGCCTTGCACTTTCAGTGTCTGTATGACTTCTGACCATGGCCTTCTTGCTTTCATTGTTTCCATTGAATAGTCAGATGTTATACTTATTTGTCTATCTTATAGATAAGTTGGCCCTTTTCTTTTGTAGCTCTTAAAATTTTTTCTTTGTTCTGTATGTTTTGTGGCTTGATTATTATGTGGCAAGCAGGCTTTTTGGGGGTGTCAAATCTATTTGGTTTTCTGTAAGCTTCTTGTATCTTTAGAGTTATCTTCTTTTAGTTGGGAAAGTTTTCTTCTATGATTTTATTTAATACAATATCTGTACCTTTGAACTGGATTTCTTCTTCTTCTTCTTCTTCTTCTCCTCCTCCTCCTCCTCCTCCTTCTTCTTCTTCTTCTTTTCCTCCTCCTCCTCCTCCGCCTCCTCCTCCTCCTCCTCCTCCTTCTTCTTCTTCTTCTTCTATTCCTATTATTCTCAGGTTAGGTCTTTTCATGGTGTCCCAAATTTCCTGAACATTTTGTGTTATAACTTTTTTGGTTTTAGTTTTTAGTGTTTTCTTTGGCTAATGTATCTATTTCTGCTATTGAGTCTTCCACTCCAGAGGTTCTCTCTTCCTTCTCTTGGACTCTGTTAGCTATCCTTGTGTCTTAGTTCTAGCTCTTTTCTTCAGGATTTCTATTCCATTTTTGTCTAGTTTTGTGCCTTTTTTATTGCTTCTATTTTACTTTTTAGTTCCTGGAATGTTTCTTTCATTTTTGGTTTTCCTTATTTTGGTTTTCTTTCCAGGATTTGCTCATCTCTTCCAACTCTTTGTTTTTATTTTCTTCTATTTTGTTTAAGGGAATTTTTTCATATCCTCTTTGAAGGCTTCAATAATCTTCACAAAGGTGTTTTTGCTGTTGTTTCCTTCTGATTCCTCTTCATTGCTCTGTTCAGGTCTTGTAGTTGTACAACCATCAGTTTCTTCTGGTGTTGTCTTGTTGTTCTTTATATTGCTATATGTATTTTTGCACTGGCATCTGCCCATGGCTTCAGTGGCTCATAATTAGTCATCTCCTTGTCAGTTGTGGCTAGAGGGCTTGTGCGTCTCCTGTCTGCTCTGAGAAAGGGGTCTATTAGATCTTTGACTCTGCTCTGGACAGGTGACTGCATTTCCAAGGCCTTTAGTCCTTGTCTGATAACACAGTTCACCCTTGAGATGGGACTCAGGTGGGCAGGGCCTAGAGCCTTCTGCTGAGTCAAGTCTGAGATCAGACCCTTGGGTGGGAGCACAATCATGGAAAGGAATTCTCCAGATTGTGTCCCAGGGGTTGAGATCTGTTCACCTTTGATTCTGCTGTAGATGGGAATGGAGTTTCAAAGCCCCTGTGCAAAATATTTTAAACAGAGGTAGAATCATGTGGAAAATATGGCAATTACAAATTTAATTTTGTTTTTTATGCAAATTACCTTAGACATATAAAACAATTTCAGATTTAAAATTGTTTAATATACAAATCATCTCAATCAAGCATCTAAAATAATTTCATAGTTATATCAATATACAAGCATCTATACCAGTGTAAATTGTCTTTGGCTTGTATTTGGCTACTAATGGTTTACAGGTAGATATAATAATCTACCTATGTCTGTCCTATCTATTCCTCTTTCTCTTCTTTAAAAGGGAATCCTGGTCAGGTTCCATTCCAGGACCAGCTGCTGTCTGTGGAGCGTGTCCCCAACACTCCCTAGCAGACAGAGATAAACTTTGGCTGTCAGGAACCCCCCCCAGCTGCTGATAAGACAAGGGAACTTGTGTGGCAACTACGCCTCCAACTGCTCAAACAGAGAAAGACTGAGGACCCTGAAAGACAGACTCAGACTCTGCCCAAAGGTGAGGTGGGTTCAGCAGGCCCCAGCGCCTGAATCCCTGCAAGAGAAAATTGTGTTCTGGTCAGGTTCTGGTTCCAGGACCAGGTGCTGTCTGTGGAGCGTGTCCTCACACACTCCCTAGCAGACAGAGATAAACTTTGGCTGTCAGGATCCCCCGCCAGCTGCTGCTAAGACAAGGGAGCTTGTGCGGCCACCCCAACTCCAACTACTCAACAGAGAAGGACTGAGGACTTGAAATTCAGTCCCCTGCCCAGAGCAGAGTTAGAGATTGAGAAGACCCCTTGCTCAGAGGTGACAGGAGACACACAAGCCCGCTTGCCACAACTGAATAGGAGCCACCTAATCATGAATCACTGAAGCCATGGGCAGACGCCAGTGCAAAAATATATATAATAATATAAAGAACAACAAGGTAACTCCAGAAGAAAGTGGCAGTCCTACAACTTAAAGACCTGAACTTTAGCAACGAAGAGGAAACAGAAGGAAGCAACACCAAAAATACCTTTATGATGATCATTGAAGCTCTCAAAGAAGATATGAAAAAATCCCTTAAAGAAATAGAAGAAAATATAACCAAAAAATTGGAAGAGATGAACAAATCTATGAGAGAAACATGCCAGGAACTAAAAACTGAAATAGAAGCAATAAAAAAGGCACAAAATGAGGCAAAGATGGAAATAGAAAACCTGAAGAAAAAATCTGGATCCACAGATACAAGCATAACAGAGTTCAAGAGATGGAAGATAGAATCTATGAAGTGGAAGACTCAGTAGCTCAAATAGATATAACAGTCAAAGAAAATACTAAAACCAAAAAAGCCATAACACAAAATGTTCAGGAAATCTGGGACACCATGAAAAGACCAAATTTGAGAATAATAGGAGGAGAAGAAGGAGAAGAATACCACCACAAAGGCACAGATAATGTTTTCAATGAAATCATAGAAGAAAACCTCCCTAACTTGAAGAAGGAAATGCCTAGAAAGATATAAGAAGCTTACAGAATGCCAAAGAGATAACCCAAAAAAAGTCAGCATGCAACATAATAATCAAGGCACAAAACATACAGAACAAAGAAAAAATCTTAAGAGCTGCTAAGGAAAAGGGCCAACTTACATATAAAGGCATACTCATCAGAATAACACCTGACTATTCAATGGAAACAATGAAAGCTAGAAGGGCTTGGTCAGAAGTTATACAGACACTAAAAGAGCATGGCTGCCAAACTAGAATACTATACCCTGCAAAATTATCAATCACCATAAATGGAGTAAACAAAATATTTCATGACAAAGTCAGACTGAAACAATATCTATCTACCAATCCAGTGCTACAGAAAGTATTAGAGGGAAAACTCCAACCTAAGGACCCCAAATACACCCATGAAACCACAAACAATCAATAACCCCACAGAAGAATACTCCAGAGACAAGAAATACAGACAAGTTACCACCAAAAATAGCAGGAAATATCAATCAGTGGTCACTAATATCCCTTAATATCAATGGACTCAACTCTCCTATAAAAGGACACACACTAACAAGATGGATACAACAACAGAAGCCAGCCTTCTATTGCCCACAAGAAACACACCTCAACCACAAAGACAGACACAGGCTTAGAGTTAAGGGTTGGGAAAAGATTTTTCAGTCAAATGGTCCTAAGAAACAAGCTGGGGTGGCCATCCTAATACCTAACAAAGTAGACTTTAAGCTGAAAACAATTAAAAGGGACCAAGATGGTCATTACTTATTCATCATAGGAAAAATTGGTCAAGAGGAGATTTCAATCCCAAATATTTATGCCCCTAATATAAGGGCACCTACCTATGTAAAATAAATACTGCTAAAGCTTGAATCCCACATCATTTCTCACAACCTAATAGTGGAAGACTTCAATACCCTACTTTCACCCTTGGAGAGGTCAACCAGACAGAGACTCAACAGAGAAATAAGGAGTCTAACAGAGGTTATGATACAAATGGATTTAATAGATATCTACAGAAGCTTCCACCCAAATGCAAAGGAATATACATATTTCTCAGCTCCTCATGGAACTTTCTCCAAAATTTACCACATAATTGGTCATAAAGCAAATATCAACAGATACAAAAAAATGAAAATAATACCTTGTAACATATCAGACCACCAGGGCCTAAAGTTAGAGTTCAACAACACCAAAAATCAAAGAAAGCCTACTAACTCATGGAAACTAAACATCACTCAACTGAACCACCTCTGAGTCAAGGAAGAAATTACGAAAGAAATCAAAGTCTTCATAGAATTTAATGAAAATGAATCCACAATGTACCCAAACTTGTGAGACACAATGAAAGCAGTCTTAAGAGAAAAATTCATAGCACTAGATGCCTATAAGAAAAACCTAGAGAAATCCTACACTACAGGCCTAACAGCTCAGCTAAAGGCCTTAGAACAATTAGAAGCAAACTCTCCTAGAAGGAGTAGATGGTAGGAAATAATCAAACTTAGAGCTGAAATCAATACAATTGAAACAAAAAGAACAATTCAAAGAATCAATGAATCTAAGAGTTGGCTCTTTGAGAAAGTTAACAAGATAGATAAGCCCTTATCCAAACTAATCAAAAAACAGAGAGAGATTGTCCAAATCAACAAAATCAGAAATGAAAAGGGAGACATGACAACAGACCCACAGGAAATTCAGATAATTATCAGATCATACTTTGAAAATCTATATTCCACAAAAATGGAAAACCTAGAAGAAATGGACAGCTTTCTGGACAGGAACCATCTACCAAAATTAAATGAAGATCAGAGTAATTACCTAAACAGGCCCATAACCTTTAAGGAAATTGCAGCTGTCACTAAAAGCCTCCCAAAAAATAAAAGCCCTGGTCCAGATTGTTTCAGTGCCAAATTCTACCAGACATTCAAAGAAGAATTGCTACCGTTACTCCTCAAACTATTTCACACAGTAGAAACTGAAGGAATATTGCCAAATTCCTTTTTATGAGGCCACAATTACCCTAATACCCAAGCCACTCAAAGACAAAACAAAGAAGGAGAACTACAGACCAATCTCCCTCATGAATATTGATGTGAAAATTCTCAACAAAATTTTAGCAAACCATTTACAACAATGTATAAAAGATATCATCCACCACCACCAAGTAGGCTTCATCCCAGAAGTGCAGAGTGGGTTTAACATATGAAAAAACATAAATGTTATCCATCATATAAACAAACTAAAGGAACAAAACTACATGATCATATCCTTAGATGCTGAAAAAGCCTTTGACAAAATCCAACACTCCTTTATGATTAAAGCCCTGGAGAGATCAGGAATACAGGGAGAATACATAAATATGATAAAGGCGATTTACAAGAAGCCAACAGCCAGTATCAAACTTAATGGAGAAAAACTCAAAGCAATCCCACTAAAATCAGGAACTAGACAAGGATGTCCTCTCTCCCCTTATCTATTCAATATAGTTCTCGAAGTTTTAGCTAAAACAATAAGAGAACAAAAGGAGATTAAGCAGATACATATTGGAAAAGAAGAAGTGAAACTATCTCTATTTGCAGATGATATGATTGTATACATAAGTGATCCAAAAAATTCTTCCAAGGACCTGCTATGGCTGATAAACACCTTCAGCAATGTAGCAGGATACAAGATTAACTCAAAGAAATCAGTAGCCCTTCTATGCACTATAGATAGAAGAGCTGAAAAAGAAATAAGGAAAACATTACCCTTCATAATAGCTGCAAATAGTATTAAACACCTTGGAGTAACTATAACGAAAGTAACAGACCTATTTAACAAAAATTTTAAAACACTGAAGAAAGAAATTGAAGAGGATATCAGAAAATGGAAAGCTCTCCCATGTTCCTGGATTGGTAGGATCAACATAGTAAAAATGGCAATACTACCAAAGGCAATCTACAGATTCAATGCACTGCCCATCAAAATCCCAACACAATACTTTTTTGGACCTTGAAAAAACAATACTCAATTTCATTTGGAATAACAGGAAAGCCAAGATTGCCAAAACAATTTTATTCAACAAAAGAACCTCAGGAGGTATCACCATCCCTGACTTCAAGGTATACTATAGAGCTACAGTAATCAAAACAGCCTGGTACTGGCATAAAAACAGACTTGTGGATCAATGGAATAGAATTGAGGATCCAGACATTAACCCAAAAACCTATGAACACCTGATCTTTGACAAAGAGGCCCAAAACATTCAATGGAAAAAAGATAGTATATTTAACAAATGGTGTTGGCATAGCTGGATGGAAGTGTGTAGAAAAATGCACATAGATCCAAGCCTGTCACCCTGCAGAAAACTCAAATCCAAGTGGATCAAAGACCTTAACATAGACCCAGCCACTTTAAACTTCATAGAAAAGAAAGTGGGAAATACACTTCTACGAAATGGTGCAGGTGACCACTTCCTAAATATAACACCAGTGGCACACACACTAAAATCAACAATCAATAAGTGGGATCTCCTAAAACTGAAAAGCTTCTGTAAAGCCAAGGACACTGTCAATAGGACAAAAGGACAGCCTACAGAATGGGAAAAGATTTTCACCAACCCTACAAGTGATAGAGGACTGATCTCTAATATATATAAAGAACTCAAGAATCTAGAGCCCAAAACCTTGAATAACCCAATCAAAAAAATGGGTTCAGATCTAAAAAAGGAATTCTCAGCAGAAGAATTACGAATGGCTGAAAGGCACCTGAAAAAGTGTTCATCATCTTTAGCCATCAGAGAAATGCAAATCAAAACAGCTTTGAGATGCCACCTAACAGCTGTTAGATTAGCCAAGATAAAAGACACAGATGACAGCCTATGCTGGAGAGGTTACAGAGGAAGTGGCACACTCCTCCATTATTGGTGGGAGTGTAAGCTTGTTCAGCCACTTTGGAATGCAGTATGGCGGTTTCTCAGAAAACTGAGAATCAATCTCCCCAAGGACCCAGCAATACCACTTCTGGGTGTATACCCTAAATATGCACAGTCACACTCCAAAGGCATTAGCTCAACTATGTTCATAGCAGCATTATTTGTAATAGCAAGAACCTGGAAACAACCTAGATGTCCCTCATCTGAAGAATGGATTAACAAACTGTGGTACATCTGCACAATGGAGTACTATGCAGCAGTAAGAAAAAATGATATCATAAAATTTGTAGGCAAATGGATAGATTTGGAGAATATTCTTCTGAGCCAGGTATCACAAACCCAGAAAAATAAGCAGGGGATGTACTCACTCATTAGTGGACTCTAAACAAACCAACAAACAAGAAAAAAGGCAAAGCATAGCCAAGCTGCAAACCACAACCACTGAACAGCTTGGGATCAGAAACACCCTGGACTGACTCCTTGGATCCCACTCCCCCTACTGGAACACCTGACTCCCTCTTGAGGGAGGGGGAGAAAACTGGATCTGCCAGGAGTGGAGGCTAAACTAAGCAATATTGGGACAGCAGGACCTTGGTACCACCTGCTGCCTGCCCAGAGAGGGGATGGGGAGTTGTGGAGAAGAGAGAATGACCTGATGTGGTGGGAGGGGGAAGGGACCTTGAATAAGGATATACAAGGATAGAAAGTGTGACTTCTTTGTCCATAATAATAAAATAAAAATAAAAAAAAATGTGATGTAAAAAAATAAGAAAAAGGGAATTCTGAGTCTATATTATTGTTCCACCCTCAACTCTAATATAACTTATAACCTCCCTAGCAGAATGATAATTATCCATAACTTTTAGAGGACAAAACTTATTAGGAAAGGGGCATAGTTTTTCATAAGGTTTCTTTCTGCTAACTTGTGGGTGATGATATCTCTGTGGGTCCTGTAAAAGCTAAGACAGTGGTTATGTCCTAATGGACTGACTATAAACATCTATAATAGTTCTCAGAGTACTGATTAGGGCTATCTGGAATTCTTGTTAAAGATGTGACATGAGGGATAATCATAGAAAGCTATCTTGAAACCATCCTGAAGGTCTATATTTCAAAAGCAGTCATTTAATGGTGTATATCAGTTTTGTTTTTCTTGACCAGGAAGAATCATTGTAAAGGGGCCCCATCTTCTTTCTGAATGCTTTGAAGATTGCTAGTAGGAGAAATTGTTGTTTACAGTGGAAAACCTAAACATCATTAATATCAAATGAAGAATTTACACTTTCCCGAGAAAATTGTATGCAGAGAAAGTTTTAAGGATAAAAGGAATAAATATACAGAGAAATAGGATTAGAAATAACATTACAATAATATTGGTCCATATATATTCTGTATGTCTTATGTCCCATACCACGTGGCTTTTCTGATATGAGACAGAATCTTTTGAATTTTCCTTTACCAATGTGCTTGGGTCTAGAGAAGGAGAGAGCCACTTACTCCTACTCAAAAGCCAGCTTGATTTATAATCAAATCAGGACCACATTTTTATAAGAGACATGGATGTTAAGCAATGAGAATTGAGAATTTAGCCCATAATGCATGTTGGTACCAATTGGCCTTATATTCCTTTGCTTGTAATCCTTTCATAATTGATCTTCTTTCAGTTTTAGGCTTCTAAGCATCCAGCATCTTTTCAATTTCTTGAAGATGTTTGGGTCTCTTCTTCTGTAAAGACAAAAATGGACCCCTGCCTCAGCCTTGTTAAGTGAGTTTTCCTTACTATATATTCAATTGTTATATTAATGGCTAAGTCATTACTTCTCCTCTTACAGAGGTATCTCCTTTTCAAATCGAATCTTTATTAATTTCATTAGTAAATCGGATCTTTATTAATTTCATTAGTACTTATATTTTTCCTCCTCCTGTGGAACAAAAGCAAAACTCCTTCCCCACCAAAACACATATCCTGGCTTCAATTCTGAGGTCAGCACATCCTTGAAGTAGATAAGTTGGTTTATCTCAGAAGTTTTTTCTATTACCCAATATCATTCTGAGCTATTGTTCCTTTCTCATCATCAGCATTAAGAAAATTCAAGGTTAGTAAAGCATTATGAAATCTCTCCCTGGTTTTTTCATTTCTTCTTTCTGTTTATGAAGCATCTCTTTTAAGGTACAATGAAATCTTTTCACAACTGTTTGTCCTGTAGGATTGTGTGGTATACCTGTAATATGCTTCATATTATAATATCCAAAAATCTGCTTCAATGCCAGAGCATTGTTAGTCTTAATTTGAACTAGAATCCCATTATGGCCATGACTTCCAAAAGGTGTGTAATTACAGAATCAGCCTTTTCAGAACTCAGGACAGTTTTCCCATTGCAGTCCTGAGTAAGTGTCAATGGTATGATGTACATATTTTATCTTTCCAAAGTCTGAAAAGTGAAACACATCCATCTGCCAGATCTTATTCCTCTGCATACCTTTAGGATTATTTCCAGCAAGTAAAGATGGTTGGTTACAGAAGAAGCAAGTCAGACAGTTCTGTAGAATTTCCTTGGCCTGATGCCAAGTGATTGGAAAGCTCTTTTGTAATTCTTTGCTATTAATACAATGTTTCATAAAATTCTGAAACCTCTAGCACATTTCCTATTAATAACTGATCAATTTCATCAAACTTTGTGCTAGAAAACCAAGCAGACCTGTGTGCATGTTTACATATACATACATACATACATATATATATATGATAAATTCTATTTCTAATGACATCCTGTACTTATAGGCACAATGAAGTTAATTCTGCATCATCAGAAATAAAATCAGCAGTTTCAATATATAAAACAACTCTTTCTGCATACTGAGAGTCAGTTACTATGTTAAGAAATTTTGTAAAATCCATTAATACCATAGTAACAGCATATAATTTGACTTCTGAATGAAATTCTAAGGGCTTTGAGCCACTTTAACTTAAGTTTCTTGATTTGTAACCTGTTTTTCCTGATTTATTTGCATCATTATAAAATGTAGAAGCAAAAAATAAAAATAAAAAAATAAAATAAAATGTAGAAGCTCCAGAAATTGGTTTATCCCATACAACAAAAGGGAGAATCTAGTTAACTTCTTTTATAAATTGAATTATTTTGCTTTGGGGATATTTGCTATTAATCTGTCCAAAAAAATTACTGCAGGCTGTTTGCCAAGGTTAACTGCCCATAATTAATCACTTTCTTCATTAGTTAAAGGTACAACAATTTCTGCTGGGTCCTTTCCTGTCAACTGATGTAGTCTTAATTTTCCTTTAAAAATCAAATCAGAAATTTTTTCCACTTATGTTTTCAATTTTGTATTTCACCAGTATGACAGAAATATCCATTCTAATATAATATTTTCCCTTTGCATTATAACTCCTGTAGGGAAATGCTTAAGGGTAAAATAACCATAATGCAATCAAGGTCTCAGCCAACATGACTCATGTGTGCTTCTTTTAATTTCTTTTCCACTAAAGCTAATTCTCTCTTAGCTTCATCAAAAAATTCTCTGGGATTATTTAAGGTCTTATCACCATCTAAAGTTTTGAATAAATTAACTAGTTCATGGGTTTTTTTGTTCCAATAATGAGCTGTATATAAAAAATATCTTCTAGTAGTTTTTGGAAATCATTGAGAGTTCTCAATCTATCTCTCCTGAGTTACACTTTTTGGGATCTAATTTTCTGTAGACCTATTTTATATCCTAAATAGCTAACAGAATCTCCTCTTTGTATTTTTTCAGAGGCAATTTGTAATCCCCAATCAGGCAAAATTTTCTTCTTAAAAGATTCTTTCTAATGTATCTATATTTGAGTCTGCCAATGAGACATCATTCATATGATGATAAAAAATAGATTGTAGGAATTGTCTGTATATCACTTCTAATGTCTTTTGTACAAAATATTAGCATAAGGTGAAACTATTTAACATCCCCTGTGGGAGGACACTCCATTGATATCTCTTTACCAGGCATGAATTATTAAATTTGGGTATTGTAAATGGAAATTTTTCCTTGTACTTGTAGAGGTGTGATAAAGAAACAGTCTTTCAAATCAATAACTATAATAGACCATCCTTTAGGTAACAGGGAAGGCAAAGGAATACCAGATTGTAAAGAGCCCATTGGTTGAGTCACCTTATTTATTGCTCTTAGATCTGTCACCATTCTCCATTTTCCAGATTTCTTTTTGACAACAAATACAGGAGAACTTCATGGGCTGGTTGATTCTTTAATATGCTTAGCCTGTAACTGCTCAGGTACAAGCTGTTCTAAAGCCTGCAGTTTTTCCTTTGGTAAGGGCCATTGCTGAACTCAAATAGTTTTTTCTGTCAACCATTTTAAAGGTAGCACTGTGAGTTTCTTTACAGGGTCAACAGTTATCGTGCTATATTTTTATGCAACCTGAATGCCCAGTGACTTTTTAAAAAAAATCTTAAAATATTGTTTTTAGAAATGTAATTGAGTCTCTGGTTTATATGTGTGCCTAGAGGAATTTTAATCTGGGTATTCCATTTTGTAGAATGTCACAACCCCACAGATTCACTGTCATTAGCCATATACGAATGACTTCAACTTTCTTCTCTGTCCTTCCAGTCCTGTGCATTCAAGCCATTATAGTGGGATTATGATGTATTGTAAATATTTATCCTGCCTACAAGTTTAACAAAAACCTGATTGGCCAGAAAGCAGACGGAAAGTATGCATGGGGCTACCAGGCTAAGAAAACTCTGAGTACAGGAAAAACAAAGACAGATACCAAAGTCACCAGAGCTGCCAAAAGACATAGAGGAAATACTACTCTGAGAAAAGATATCGAGCTGCACAGCTGAACAAGATGGGTTTAGTTCAGATGAAGGAGTTAGCAAATTATATGCCTGGGCCCTGTGTCAATCAGCATAAAAATAATACAAGCCTTGTGTGATTATTTGAGGCTAAGCAGGGCTGAGAGTAGAGCTAAACCTCTGGGATAGACCAGAAAGTCCAGCCAAGAAACCTTTTACAACAAATGATACCCAAATGAGCTTTCACCAAGGATTTGGTCTTGAGAGATATCAAAGCCCCTGACCTTACCCTGAAGTTCTATGACCCTAGCCTCTTCCCTCAGGCAATTTCTCCATTGTAAATGTTTGCTCTAGTCCAATATGGCAGCTGTTAACTGCATCCAGTCATTAGAAGTTATTCTATTTTTTGTTGACCATGCACTTGATATTTGGGGTGTGTGTGTGTGTGTGTGTGTGTGTGTGTGTGTGTGTGTACAGTGGAGTAATATGTACATCGAATAATATGGCTTCTTTGATGTCCTTTATATTTCTAATATGGATTGGCTCATAATTATATCCCATGAATTCTGGAAGTTTGTCATATGTATTTTTTCTGAATTGCAATTAGATATAACATTAGAGGGGACACAGGAATAATTTTCATGTTTACTACTTTAGGCAAATTTCATTGAAGGTTGTCCTGAATGGTTCTGGGTCGACAGTTCCTTAATATCTTTCTCCATTATTGCAACATGGCCCTGCCATTGTTGAGGTTTAGAAACCATTGTTTTTCCTAGGATCTGAATCTCTTGAATAGCCAGTCTTTCTAATGATTTCATAGAATTAGTAAGTTCTCATCATTAACACATGATCCCATGGAATTAATAAGTTTCTTATTCTCAGCATTAATATAAAGTCTAAACTTCTCTTATATGGTCCCAATATTTATGTCCAAGGAGAAAGATCTATCAAAAATTTGTCATAACCAATTTCCAGAAAATTAACTTTGCCTGCCAATTTATCATTGGTAACATCCACAGTACACACTTTAAATGGCAATTGTTCATTCTTAGACTTCAAGTTTTTCATCATGCTAATTATAGTCTCATATGTAGAATATGTATCAGGTCATTTTTTGGAAATATAGAATCAAGCTGAAAAGTAAAAGGGCTGGGGGCATGAAGCCCTCAAAAATACAATCATGCAAAAAGTCTCAATCATAACAGTAAAAAAAGTTCATAATTCCAGGGAAGTAGTATAGTCTGCCATTGTGAAAAATATATATATACATACCTACATACATGTGTACACACACAGATACACACACAGACACACACACACACACACACACACACACACACACTTGTCTCAGAGTCCATGTAATGGCAAAGTTTGGGCAGCAGATGTCGCAGTCATCACCCGACGTAGTCAATGCAAAAACTCAAAATTTGGCTTTCTATGAAAATAACCTTATGAGAGGCAATTTCTCACAAAATCAGAACAATGTACTATGAGCATGTGTTAAAAGACATTTAAAACCATTGATATCAGCCATTTGTCCTTGTCAATAGACCCTTGCTGGGCCACCAGAAGGCCACAGGGAGTAGTGGGGAGTCCTACCAGGCACACAGCTAGAGTTGTTGAAGCCTTTTCGGCCCATGAGCAATTTCTAGCTGGAGCCAAAACCTCAAACTGGAACAATGGCATGAGCTAGCCTCTCTCAGCCCAGGGGCTAGCTCAGAGCTAAACCAACATGGTGCCAGATACTGCAGAAATGTTAACTTGCATTATATTATATAAAGAATTAATATTTACTGAGGGTTATATAAACACTCACAATACAAACTGAACCTTAAGACAATTCTTGGAGAGTGGAGCTGTCCCACACCAGGCTGCTGATCCATTCCCCAAGAATGCACAAAAAAAGAGGAAGCAAGGTCAGTGTGCCCAAGGTCAGTGTGCCTGAGGTCTTGATGGAGTTTGGCCATACCCTACTCAGGGTTCTGGTACTCCAGAAATATACCTCTAAGCTTCCCCAAATAACACCTGAATCCTACTACACATGTTTTGTGGAGCACCACTGTCTTCTAGTTGCCAGGTGATTAAAAAAAATCCTTAAAATAATGCAGAGAGAGAGAGTATTTGTGTAATTTCTCAGAAGCACAATTTATTAAACCTCAATTGAAAATAAAAACATGTGTGCCACAAATATCTAGAAATATATTCAAAGCATACTGGAGATTTCCAAATTTGGTGACAAGTATTTCTTCTAGAATCCTCTACTCTCTACGATCAAGCAGACTGTGTATTCCTCTTTTGAAGCTATAGAGATTTTGGCACTGTCCTGCTGAATGGCTGATTCTAAGGCCAGAGTCTGAGAGGCCTTCTGCTGGGTCACTACCACCATCATGCTGTAGGAAGCCAGATGCACCTGGCCCAGCTAGAAGCCAGCATAGTATGGCTTTAGATCCTTGAGACCCAACTGGTGGGCAGCCTGTCTATCGTGAAATACAGTCCCAGCCATCTCCCTCCTCCCTCCAATTGTCACAAAAATTGCACTGCTGTTGCCAAAAGAAGTGTGACCATCAACAGGTTCCTAATAATTAAGGCTCTAGGTACAATAGTTTAATTAGTGAAACAGAAATGAATGACACCACCAACTTGTATAAAATAAGCCAAATGGAATCTTTCGACAGGATAGCACTGGACACTGATCATGGTTTCTACAGTGGGCTACTCTGTGACCACAAAGACAATAAAAATTGTCTGGAGAGAAGTCTCAGTGATTAAGAGTACTGGCTGCTCTTGTAGAGGACCAGGCTCAATTCCCAGCACTGAAACAACAGCTCACAACCATCCATGACCCCAATTCCAAGGGATTCAACACCTATTTCTTGCTTCCATGGACAATGCACATATGTACTACATAGAAACACATGCACTCCTACATGTAAAATAATTAGATAATTTTAAAGAAGTAAAATATTTAATTATATAAATGTTCCTAGTACACGCTAATGTGTAACGTGAGTCTATCACCATATAAACTTATCTTTATATTGAACATGTCCCTTCCCACATACCCTTCTATTCCCATCAGTCCCTTGGAAATACATTGGTCCTTTTTAACTCCATATATACTTTATGCAATTTATACCAACATAAATATTTGCATTTCTAAAAAATTTTGAAACTACAAAGTCACTTTTTTTCTTCATTCTAGTTTTTCATTGAATATTTAATTTTCTTTTTTCTTCAATAAGCCTAAAACTTAAATATGTATGAATTTTAAGCTGATTTTCAAAGAATAGAGATACAAAAACTTTTACTAAAGTGCTAAAGATAGTGCATTATTTTCCCTTGAGGTAAGGAATGTTGTGAGAGGTATAGACACCCTGCAAATCAGAGCCCAGACAACAACGTCTCAGGATACAGAAGAGGCACATTGTTCCCTGTGGAAGCCCAAAGATAATAAACCCTAGAATGCATAGAAATGAAGAGGAGCCAAGCTTGGTCCTCTAAGTGTAAGAAAGGCCTGACTACCCATGAATGCATACAGTTTGCTTCTGTCTGTCACACTAACACTAACCTCAAATAAATATCACTAAGGCCACCTAAGCATGTCCTGTTCTATACTGACAAGTTCCTGGGCACTTTTTTTGTTTTTTGTTTTTTGTTTTTATTCAACAAATTTATTGAGAACTCTGTAGAAAACAGAAAAGCTAAATGATAGCAGTCTCAACTCTGAACAAGCTCACAGTTTGGAAACAAATACAAAACAACACAGCTAGGAAGTGCCTTAAAACAGGAAAAAACTAAAAAGGATTTAGTGTTCAAAAATCTGGAATCAGGCAGGGTGGGAGAGCACAAACCTCCTTATGGAGAGAAGCTGGGGTGACCACCCAGAAGGATTCTTGTGGTCCACAGCCACACACACCCCTCCCCCAGTATCCAGCTCACTGCAGGCTGGCCCACTGCAGGGAGGTATAGACCACTTTCCCATCAGGCTGAGGGGAGCAGAGAAGCAGGGTCTTTCTGACACTGGTTCCCAGGCGACCAGCAGAGACCAGGTCCTGAAGTGGGATGGGGTCATCAGCAACCCAGCACTGAGCAATGTAGTGAGTGTGGAAACGTAAAGGATCACCAAGATAGACCAGGAAGTCACCACCGAACTTCCCAGCTGCGCTGAGGAAGAAGCCTCTCTCCCACAGATCTCTGTAGATGCTGTATCTCAGCTCATGGGCAGGACGACCAGCATGAGGCCAGTCCAGAGGCTTCGCCTTTACAGGCCAAGGCCTAGCAGTGGCCAGCCGAATAAGCAGGGCCGACCTGGGCAAGAGGGTCACCCCATTTGAAGGCCCTGGTTGGGGAAATGAAGAATCTGGGGAAGATGAAGACTCTGCTCCTTCCTGCTCCGTAGAAGCCTGGCCATCATCACTGCTCTCACCCCCTTGGGTAGCTTCACTTCCACCGGCTTCTTGGCCTTCATCTGCCCCTGAATCCTGTTCCAGCTTCTGCTTCTTGGGAGCCTGGCCTTCTACGATCTTCTCTAGGAGCTCCTGACGCCGGGTCTCATGGGCCTCGGCTGCCAAAGTGCTCTGCTCCTGCAAAGCCATGGTTGCGGGGATCCGGGCGTGGGGCGCTGACTAGCGTCACGGTGCCTATCTCGGCCAGGAGCCGGGCTTCCTCAGGCAACAGCAAAAGCAGGAGGCCCAGGCGTGAGTTCTGGTGGGGCACGGGGAAGGGCACCCACTGTGCGGGCCTCCGACTCCCAGGTGCTCCTGCACGGCCTGCACGGCCTCAGCTCCCCACACCAGCGAGCGGCCATTAGCAACCTCCACCACCAGCATCCTCCCAATTTCGGGAGTTCTCGCCTGGGCACTTTTAAGTGGGTCCTTTTGGTGACTTTGTGAGTGTGGGCGTGAGGACATGGGCACATGTCCCTATTTGTGCTTCACCCATGGTGACAGTGGTAGGAGGTTTCTCGGGTATAGGGAATCTGTAATCATTTCCACAGGATGACATACTAGGAAATAAACACTAGGTGATCTACAGGAAGTTGGTTCAGAAATGGGAAAACGCAAAGAGAAAATTATTTTTTCCTGGGATATAAGTAGCATAGATGGAATTGGATGAAAAGTTCTTCTAGCTTCTCAAATTGAGGGTCTGGCTGAAGCCAGGCTTCTCAAATCAGTGTGTGTCATGAGAACATGGACACCACTGTGTCTCTCTGTAAAAACTGAAAGGCCAAAGGAGAGAAGGTGGGAACCCCGGTCAGCCTTAGAGAAAGCCTATGTGCCTATGTGGAGGTGGCTCAGGCTGAAGAACCCCAGGAAGTGACCTCACTTCCTTAACAATTCTACAGTTGAAAATCAGACTCCTGTTACTAGGTAACCAAATGCCAGCAGCAGCAGCCTCAACAGACGCACTTCTCTGGAGACACTTGACCGTTAAGGATGTTCTCCTGACTATAGACTTCTGGCTGCTTAGTTACCAATAAGCTAAATATTGTGGCCTTCAGCACCTTTGGAGAAGTTGTGTGTGCTCCTTTTTCAGTACTTCTTATCATTTCCTCACAGAAAAATCAAGATAGCACAGGAAAAAAATTTTCTGGTCCCCCTTATCCACTGTAGTCCCTCACTGGGTCTCTGCTCCCATTAGAAAACCAAGGAACATTCATTATGCCTACTTTTCACTTCAGTGTATGGTAAAGGGTTGTGGGTATCTAAGTTTCCAAATTTAAATCATCCTTTGTTCCTTGTTTTTTCCTCGGAGTAAAAGGGGGCTATAAAAGCCCCCCACATTAGACCTAAGGAACCCAAAATGCCTTGAAGACATAATTTTATTCCAATGCCATTAAAAACAAGGACAACACTTTTATGTCATCCTGGCAGTATGCCCAAAATTTGCAACCACCTGGGAGATGCTGGAACTCTTATTGCAAATGTGAATAGCTTCACACCAGTTCAGGCTCTCAAGTTTCCTGGTTTGGGTTTTAGAATGGCTGTACTCTACTATGAGATTGTATGCTCTCATAGGACAGGTAGGACTGTACCCTGGCCCTTCCAAGTCACATGGCCAAAAATGAGGATGGAAAAGGCATCTCTAGACTGTGTCACTCACTTTCCCCAAGAGGTGTCAAATGCTAACCTTTCTTATGCCCTGAGAAGAACATTTTTCCCATTTGTTTAAAGGTAATAGACATTATCTAGTTTTAATGAGATTAATGAAGGAAAGAAGACAGGGGTCCTCAAGCCCACCACAAAGCCCTGTGCCAAAAAAGATACGTAGCAAAAAAAATAGCTTAGGATATATCCATTGCATGAAGATCTCTGAAGAGCCTGTAGTGCCGATTCCCAGGCCCTCAAAATGGATGTCAGTACAGTACAAAGTGCCCTCAATGGCTGTCTCTCCTGTCTATTCCTGCACCAGATTCAAGTAGTTTCCTCTAGATCACTTGGTGAGTTGTGAACACATGGACTTATCAGTGACACCACATGAATAGACATAGGTATGGATCTTTCTAGCTTTACTATGTGAAGCACTAAGAAAAAAAAAGACATAAGCAGACTGGGGGGAAAGGAGGGCAAGAGCCCATCTGCATAGTGGGGACTTTGGGATGGCTAGGTTGAGGATTAAGCCATTACCAGTTACCTCTGTGGTGATATGTTATATATTTAATAAAACCATTCTGGAATATCAGAGAACAAACCCACCTGCAGACACTGAAGGAGGGTCAGAGAGTGGTAACTCACACCTTTAATCCCAGCATGGGAAAGACCAGGGTTGGTGATCTATGCCTTTAATCCCATAACTCCAGAGACAGAGATCTTTCTGTTTCTGTGAGTTCAAGGCCTAACTATCAAATACTAGTAGCTCATACCCTCAATCTTAATCTGAATTTGAAACAACTGGGGGAATAAAAGTATTTAAGGCAGGCTTAGGAAGACAGAGGATGCTATAGAAGCAATGAGGAGTGAGGCTGAGGAAGCTGGAAGAAAGGTTGAATGAGTTAGATTTGACTTGGTCTGTTTTTCTCCATGTGATATTCCATACGGGTTTTATTGAATATATATCACCAAAACCATCCTCTTGGAATTCCCACCAGATGGATTGTTGTAAAGGTCTCTGACTTGCATTATCCGGGCCTGAACCACAGGTTTGTCCCCGCTTAGCCTGAAATAATCACACACAGGCTTATATGATTTTATGCTGATTGGCCCAGTGCCCAGGCATATAACTTGCTAACTCCTTCATCTGAACTAAACCTATCTTTTGCAGCCATGCAGCTTAAAACCATTTCTTAAAGAAGCATTTTAGCTTCTATCCTCTGCATCTACTGCCATCACACTGTCATGTCAACATCCAATGTCTCTGGTGTCTGTGTCGATTCTTCCTGTACTCAGAGTTTTTACAGTCTGGTAACTTCCTGTGTGCCCTCAGCCAATCAGCATTTTTATTAAACCAGAAGGCTGGACAATTATTTACAATGTAATAACATGATCCCATACAATGGATGGTGCCAGAAACTTCGTAAGCTGGTAGAGAAAAACAAAACTCTTCATTGGTGTTGTAGGTTCCATGAATCACAGGGATTGATGGAAGTTAGAGGGCCCTAGGGAAAGCCAACCCCACCACAGCCCAGCCTACTTTGACAGTCTGTCTTCCAAGATAAAAGTCAAAAAAAGTCTGGATTTCTCTCTATAAAGCCCTCCACTCCTGATCACTGTGCCCAGCAGCAAGTGGTCTGGGCAGCTTTTCCTCAACAAAGGAACCTACTGTGCTCATCAAGCAAGCCTAGGCTTCTAAATCCACTTCCTGGGAACCTGCTCCTACCTGAAGAGCCATGATCAAATTTTTATCCATGTGATTGCACCATCACCCCAGGACTTCTTGGAGTATCCAGACCTAAATACCAAGAAGAAGTTCTTAGGTTACATCCAGATCAATTTTCCCTCCACGGAAGTCACCCACCAAGCTGAGGAGCTCCTAGAGATCTTAGAGGACCAGAAGTCCAAAAATGGTGAGGAGGCATGGGGTAGGTGGCTGTAAAGATAGGAGCTGGTTTCTGTCTTGGGTTACACAAGGGAATACTCCAGATGCCCAGGCTTGGAGACAGAGCAGGACACCAGTGAGATGTCTTCAGCATGTCTATCAGAACAGTACAAAGTGCTCTCAATTGACTTACCCCTTTCTGAATTCTATACCTACACCAGATTGATGTAGTTTCCCCTAGATCAATTGGTGGATGGGGGCACAATTACTTAGTGGTGATTCCCTCATAGAATGAAACAGGTGTGGAACTTTCCACCCTGACTATGTGAAGAATTAGCAAACAAAGACATGATTGTGTTTGCATTGCAAGGGAGGTTGGAGCCCACCTGCATAGTGGGGTCTTTGAGGTGGCTAGGTTTGAGGACTAAGCCATTACCAGTTACCTCTGTGGTGATATGTTATATATTTAATAAAACTAGTCTGGAATGACAGAGAACAAACCCACCCATAGAGGATGAAGGAGGGTCAGAGAGTGGTAACTCACACCTTTAATCCCAGCATGGGAAAGACCAGGGTTGATGATCAATGCCTTTAATCCCATAACTACAGAGACAGAGAGCTTTCTGTTTCTGTGAGTTCAAGGCCTAACTACCAAATAGTAGTAGCTCATACCTTCAATCTTAATCTGGATTTGAAACAACTGGCAGAATAAAAGTATTTAAGGCAGGCTTAGGAAAAGAGAGGATGCTATAGAAGCAATGAGGAGTGAGGCTGAGGAAGCTGGAAGAAAGGTTGAATGAGTTAGATTTGACTTGGTCTGTTTTTTCTCCTTATGATATTGCATACTGGTTTTATTGAATATATATCACCAAAACCATCCTCTTGGGATTCCCACCAGATGGATTGTCGTAAAAGTATCTGACCTGCATTTTCCAGGCCTGGACCAGAAGTTTGTCCCCGCTTAGCCTGAAATAATCACACACAGGCTTATATGATTTTTATGCTGATTGACCCAGTGCCCAGGCATATAACTTGCTAACTCCTTCATCTGAACTAAACACATCTTTTGCAGCCATGCAGCTTAAAACCATTGCTTAGAGCAGTATTTTAGCTTCTATCCTCTGCATCTACTGCCATCACACTGTCATGTCAACATCGCATGTCTCTGGTGTCTGTGTCGATTCTTCCTGTACTCAGAGTTTTCACAGTCTGGTAACTTCCTGTGTGCCCTCAACCAATCAGCATTTTTATTAAACCAGAAGGCTGGACAATTATTTACAATGTAATAACATAATCACATACAATGGATGGTGCCAGAAACTTCATGCCCTGGTAGAAAAACAAACCTTTACATTGGTGTTGTAGGTTCCATGAATCACAGGGATTGATGGAAGTTAGAGGGCCCTAGGGGAAGCAAACCCCACCACAGCCCAGCCTTATTTGACAGTCTGTCTTCCAAGATTTAAAAAAAAAAAAAAAAAAAAAAAAAACCACGATTTTTCTCTATACAGCCCTCTACTCCTGATCGCTTTGCCCAACAGCAAGTGGTCTGGGCAGCTTTTCCTCAACAAAGAAACATGCTACCCTGGGGTCATTAGCCTAGCTTCTAAATCCACTTCCTGTGATACTGCTCCTCCCTGAAGAGCCATGATCAGAATCATATCCATGTGGCTGCAACATCACCCCAGGACTCCCTGGATTATCCAGACCTAAAGAGTATAGAGACGTTCTTGGATACCTAAAAACACAGGCTCCATCAACAGAAGTCACTCACCAAGTGGAGGAGCTTCTGGGGGTCGTGGAGAAGCAGGAGTCCATAAACACTGAGGAGGCCTGGAGTAGGTGCCTTAGAGATAGGTGGTGGTTCCCTGATGGGTTGCCTGAGGGAATTCTCTAGATGTCCTGGCCTGGAACCAGAGTTAGACACCTGTGAGATGTCTTCTTGTTTTGAGAAAGGTCTGGGGATTTTCTCACATAAACAGACCTTGTTTGACCTGTGAGACCATCGCTGGTAATTGCACCCCATCCTGGGACTTCTAGGGCACTTTCACTAATGATTTATCTCTTCTGTCCTAGATGGTGGCCAGTTTAGCTCCACATCTCCAGAAGGCCCAATGAGGAACCCATCAGAGATGGGAGTGACTCTGAAGGAGACATGCTTCTGTGGCAGGGTCATAGGAAGATTGAAAACCCCAAGAGAACATGGAGGTCATGAACCCAGGAGATGGAGAACAAGCAGTGCCACAGGCTGACCTGCACAGCCTCTGACTTCAGAGCAGCCTCTTCCCACATCAGTTAAAACACAGATACCTCTAGATGTAGCTGAAGATGTGCCAGCTGCCAGGTACATAGTTCTACCTGCTGTTGTGCAGTTAGGTACAGCAGAACCCATGTTCCCTCAGCCTACTATTGACATATATTTAGGGGATAGAATTATCTGAGATCTACACAGAACCAGCTCCATGTATAAGCTTTCTTTGCCCTCTGTAGAGAAAATAACTCCTTTAAATGGTTGAATCCTTTTGATTGAATTGTTGTACTTGCATGGAACAGAAGGACTGATGGAATTTAGAGGGCCCTAGGGGAATCCATCCCCTCCACAGCCCAGCCTACTTTGACAGTCTGTCTTCCAAGATTAAAAAAAAAAAAAGTCTGGATTTCTCTCTATACAGCCCCTACTCCTGATCACTATGCCTAGCAGCAAGTGGTCTGGGCAGCTTTTCCTCAACAAAGGAACCTGCTGTGCTCCCCAAGCAAGGCCTGGCTTGGAAATCCACTTCCTGGGAACCTGCTCCTCCCTGAAGAGCCATGATCAGAATTATATCCATGTGATTGCAACATCACCCCAGGACTTCTTGGAGTATCCAGACCTAAATACTGAGAAGAAGTTCTTAGATTACATCCAGATCAATTTTCCTCCACAGAAGTCACCCTCCAAGCTGAGGAGCTCCTAAAAATCTTAGAGGACCAGGAGTCCAAAAATGGTGAGGAGGCATGGGGTAGGTGGCTGTAAAGATTGGAGGTGGTTTCTGTCTTGGGTTACACAAGGGAATACTCCAGATGCCCATGCCTGAAGAAAGAGCAGGACACCAGTGAGATGTCTTCAGCATGAATATTAGAAAAGTACAAAGTGCTCTCAACTGACTTACCCCTTTCTGAATTCTCTACCTGCACCAGATTCATGTCGTTTCCTCTAGATCAATTGGTGGGTGGAGAACAATTTACTTAGTGGTGACTCCATCATGCAATGCCACAGGTATGGATCTTTCCACCCTGACTATGTAAAGCATTAGCAAACAAAGATATAATTGGCTTTGCATTCCAAGGAGGTTGGAGCCCACCTGCACAGTGATGTCTTTGAGTGGCTAGGGTTGAGAACTAAGCCATTACCAGTTACCTCTGGGGTGATATGTTACATATTTAATAAAACTACTCTGGAATATCAGAGAAAAAACCCACCCACAGACAATGAAGGAGGGTCAGAGAGTGGTAACTCACACCTTTAATCCCAGCATGGGAAAGACCAGGGTTGGTGATCTATGCCTTTAATCCCATAACTCCAGAGACAGAGATCTTTCTGTTTCTTTGAGTTGAGGCCTAACTATCAAATATTAGTAGCTAATACCTTCAATCTTAATCTGGATTTGAAACAACTGGGGGAATAAAAGTATTTAAGGCAGGCTTAGGAAGAGAGAGGATGCTATAGAAGCAATGAGGAGTGAGGCTGAGGAAGCTGGAAGAAAGGTTGAATGAGTTAGATTTGACTTGGTCTGTTTTTCTCCATGTGATATTCCATACCATTTTTATTGAATATATATCACCAAAACCATCCTCTTGGAATTCCCACCAGATGGATTGTTGTAAAAGTCTCTGGCCTGCATTTTCCCAGCCTGGACCACAGGTTTGTCCCCGCTTAGCCTGAAATAATCACACACAGGCTTATATGATTTTTATGCTGATTGACCCAGTGCCCAAGCATATAACTTGCTAACTCCTTCATCTGAACTAAACCTATCTTTTGCAGCCATGCAGCTTAAAACCATTTCTTAAAGAAGCATTTTAGCTTCTATCCTCTGCATCTACTGCCATCACACTGTCATGTCAACATCACATGTCTCTGGTGTCTATGTCTGTTCTTCCTGTACTCAGAGTTTTCACGCTCTGGTAACTCTGCCCACACTTCCTGTGTGCCCTCAGCCAATCAGTGTTTTTATTAAACAGAATGCTGGACAATTATTTACAATGTAATAACATAATCCCATACAATGGATGGTGCCAGAAACTTCGTGCCCTGGTAGAAAAACAAAACTTTTCATTGGTGTTGTAGGTTCCATGAATCACAGGGATTGATGGAAGTTAGAGGGCCCTAGGGAAAGCCAACCCCACCACAGCCCAGTCTAGATTGACATTCTGTCTTCCAAGATAAAAAAAAAAAAAAAAAAAAAAAAAAAAAAA
>PVIH01009008.1:0-54088 GCA_004025045.1 Sigmodon hispidus | reverse complement strand
TCCATGTGGCTGCAACATCACCCCAGGACTTCCTGGACTATTGAGACCTGAAGAGTGTAAAGACGTTCTTAGATACCTAAAAACACAGGCTCCATCAACAGAAGTCACTCACCAAGTGGAGGAGCTTCTGGGGGTCATGGAGAAGCAGGAGTCCATAAACGCTGAGGAGGCCTGGAGTAGGTGCCTTAGAGAAGGCCTGGAGTAGGTGCCTTAGAGATAGGTGGTGGTTCCCTGATGGGTTGCCTGAGGGAATTCTCTAGATGTCCTGGCCTGGAACCAGAGTTAGACACCTGTGAGATGTCTTCTTGTTTTGAGAAAGGTCTGGAGATTTTCTCACATAAACAGACCTTGTTTGACCTGTGAGACCATCGCTGGTAATTGCACCCCATCCTGGGACTTCTAGGGCACTTTCACTAATAATTTATCTCTTCTGTCCTAGATGGTGACTAGTTTAGCTCCACATCTCCAGAAGGCCCAATGAGGAACCCATCAGAGATGGGAGTGACTCTGAAGGAGACATGCTTCTGTGGCAGGGTCATAGGGAGATTGAAAACCCCAAGAGAACACAGAGATCATGGACCCAGGAGATAGAGAACAAGCAGTGCCACAGGCTGACCTGCGCAGCCTCTGACTTCAGAGCAGTGTCTGCCCACATCACCTGATACACAGACACCTCTAGATGTAGCTGAAGATGTGCCAGCTGCCAGGCACATATTTCTCCTTGCTGTTGTGCAGTTAGGTGCACTAGAGCCCACGTTCCCTCTGCCTAATATTGACATATATTTAGGGGATAGAATTATTTGAGATCTACACAGAACCAGCTCCATGTATAAGGTTTCCTTGCCCTCTGTAGAGAAAATAACTCCTTTAAACGGTTGAATTCTTTGATTGGATTGTAGTACTGCATGGAGCAGAAGAATTGATGGAATTTAGAGGGCCCTAGGGGAATCCATCCCCTCCACAGCCCAGCCTACTTTGACAGTCTGTCTTCCAAGATTAAAAAAAAAAAAGTCTGGATTTCTCTCTATACAGCCCCTACTCCTGATCACTATGCCTAGCAGCAAGTGGTCTGGGCAGCTTTTCCTCAACAAAGGAACCTGCTGTGCTCCCCAAGCAAGGCCTGGCTTGGAAATCCACTTCCTGGGAACCTGCTCCTCCCTGAAGAGCCATGATCAGAATTATATCCATGTGATTGCAACATCACCCCAGGACTTCTTGGAGTATCCAGACCTAAATACTGAGAAGAAGTTCTTAGATTACATCCAGATCAATTTTCCTCCACAGAAGTCACCCTCCAAGCTGAGGAGCTCCTAGAGATCTTAGAGGACCAGGAGTCCAAAAATGGTGAGGAGGCATGGGGTAGGTGGCTGTAAAGATTGGAGGTGGTTTCTGTCTTGGGTTACACAAGGGAATACTCCAGATGCCCATGCCTGAAGAAAGAGCAGGACACCAGTGAGATGTCTTCAGCATGAATATTAGAAAAGTACAAAGTGCTCTCAACTGACTTACCCCTTTCTGAATTCTCTACCTGCACCAGATTCATGTCGTTTCCTCTAGATCAATTGGTGGGTGGAGAACAATTTACTTAGTGGTGACTCCATCATGCAATGCCACAGGTATGGATCTTTCCACCCTGACTCTGTGAAGCTAGCAAGCAAAGATATATTTGGGTTTGCATGCCAAGGGAGGTTGGAGTCTACCTGCACAGTGATGTCTTTGGGTGGCTAGGGTTGAGGACTAAGCCATTACCAGTTACCTCTGGGGTGATATATTATATATTTAATAAAATTAGTCTGGAATATCGAGAACAAGCCCACCCACAGACAATGAAGGAGGGTCAGAGAGTGGTAACTCACACCTTTAATCCCAGCATGGGAAAGACCAGGGTTGGTGATCTATGCCTTTAATCCCATAAGTCCAGAGACAGAGATCTTTCTGTTTCTGTGCGTTCAAGGCCTAACTACCAAATAGTAGTAGCTCATACCTTCAATCTTAATCTGGATTTGAAACAACTGGGGGAATAAAAGTATTTAAGGCAGGCTTAGGAAGAGAGAGGATGCTATAGAAGCAATGAGGAGTGAGGTTGAGGAAGCTGGAAGAAAGGTTGAATGATTTAGATTTGACTTGATCTGTTTTTCTCTATATGATATTCCAAACTAGCTTTATTGAATATATATCACCACAACACTCTTCTTGGAATTCCCACCAGATGGATTGTTGTAAAAGGTCTCTGGCCTGGATTTCCCAGGTTTGGACCAGAGGTTTAGACCCATTCTCAGCCCCAATTAGCCTCAAATAATCATACACAGGCTTATATTATTTTTATATACTGATTTACCCAGTACTCAGGAATGTAACTTGCTAACTTGTGTTAGTTTATTATTTATTTCTGTTTGGAGGAATCTTTGTGCTTCATTGTTGTAGTAAATCTTGTCTCCATAAGGTTATAGCAATGTTAGCCACATATGGCTTTAATATTCCTCTCTGTCTTTCTTGTCCTATACACTCAAGCCATTTTGCACTCTGTTTTACTTGGGATAATGAATCAGTTCCCAAAAACTGAACATTTACCTCCTGAAGGGGCCACCTTGGATACCATGACTCTGTGAAATTATTGATACATCCACCCCTATGTCCAATAAATCTTTAATAATAGCATCATTTATTTGTACTTTTAATTGTAGTCTTTGTTCATTAATAAACATTTGCCAGAATATTCATTATATACGTTTTCCTGGGTTTTTTCCTTTTCTATATATTTTCTATCATTCAGTGTAGTATATTTTTTTAAATAGGTTTTAATTTTTTTATTATTCTGGGAAAGATTTTCCTCCATTATAGCAGGGTAAGATTGCACTAGATTGGATATGAGAGCTTTTGAAATCCCCCTTTGGGCATTTCCCAAAGGTAGAATGTTACCTTGTCTGTCCCTTGCTGAATGATATTCATTAGTCTGATGTCTACCTTTTCCACACCTCCTACATACTCCAGGAAGGAGGGGTATTCTCTTGAGATTATTCCTAACAAGGGCATTGTTTCTGGAAATGCCTTGATTACAATTTCTTTGTACATGGCCTTGCCTTCCACAATTATAGCATTTAACATTTTGATTTTTCTTATATCTCTAGAAATAATCTCTCCTACCCAATTATCATCACTTTTCTAAGACTCTACACTAATTGTCTCACAAATCCAATTCTCCAACGATGCTGACCTTGCTTTTAACAGTATTATTTTTCAGTATCAGCATAATGCCCTTCCCCAAGAAGTTGGTCTAGGGAGACTTCTATGCCCCTGGCTCTGTGTCTTTGTTTTATTATTTTAGCCTCCTCCTTCCACCATGTTTTCCACTGTGAAAGTGGCTCTTATTCCAAAACAGCAGTAACCATCAGTGCTTAGGGGTAATGCAGTTGTATGAGGACATGAATTTAACATTTGTTTTACAAATGGTGAATGCATCCCCTATGTCACAATCTCTTCTTTGACTCTTCTTAGTTCTAACATTTGTCTAACATTGGAGCCCAATTAGTTTCTGCAATATTTTATCATTTTGTGATTTTTTTTAAAGGTTACTGGGTATATTAGTGTTGGCTGTCTGATAACTTTAGGCTGTTTTTGTGTAGCCTTAGATGACATTGCTGAGGTTGGTTCTTTATATTCCTCTGTTTGGGTTTAAATATCTTTGTGTTCTCTCTTAACAAGCTTTTTAAAGACTTTTTCTTAGCACTTACATTAATTGACTTTTTAAATAATAAAACAGAAATAATCCAACCAATAATATTCATAATAAACAATATGATAAACATAAATCATAGTCCCATCTACTTTATTTATCATTCCCTTTACTGGTTCCAATATCAAATTGTCTAGAGACCAAGCACCCTCCATTGCCTTAAATTCCCCCTTTAAAAAAAACAAATCTGAGGTACTTACCAGTCTACTTGTCAGTGACTATTCAAATGACTGTGAAGTGGGGCAGCTGCCTAGTGTGATAGCAGCCCAAAGAGAGCTCCAGAAAGAGAAAGAATCTGCAACTCACCAGGAGAAAGAGGCCACTGTCTGAAAAATTTACCCAGATACAAGTGAAACGGAAACATGTGTGGCCAGTGTGCCTAAAACTGGAAGGTAACTCAAAACAGGAAACCTAACCAGCCCTGGCCAGGTGTTGTTCTGGTCGGTAATTCGGATTGTACTGAGCCAGATATCAGGGAAAGGCTGAAATATCAGAGAGAGAAAACACCACAGTCAAATCTCACCCAGCTATCTTCTAACTTCTTCAACCTTGTTCCTGGTCGCTTCTGCCTATGCTAGTTTCCTTAATAATGCAACCTTAAATACCCTTCTCGCCTGCTGTATCCCATTCAGGTTAGGGTTAAAGATAGTCAGCCTTGAACTCACAGAAACACAGGAAGTTCTCTGTTTCTGGCATTAAGGGCATAGGTCACCACTCCTAGACTTTCCCTGTGCTGGGATTTAAGGTGTGTGCCACTGAAGCCCAGCTGTTTGGCCTTGTACTCAAAGATCAAGAAATTCTTGAGCTATGTGTGCCTAGTTTTTGACTGGGTGTTAATCTCTTGATACATCAAGTTTTATTAAATATTTAACATATCACCACAGAAGACACATGATGTCAAACTTTTGCTTCCAGCCATATGGACATCACATGAACACAAATGCACATGCACATACACATGCATAAACATGCATACACACACACCTACACTGTGCACAAACATAAATATAACACACACACACCACATTCATGAAGTTCCCACAGAGGTCAGAAGAGAGTTCTGATTCTATTGGGCAAAAATTATTGTGAACTACTATATGGGTGGTGGGAACTGAACTTGAATCCTCTGCAAGAACAGCCAGTGTTCTTAACCACTGAGCCACCTATTACACACCACATTTAATTCTAGTTTATTTAAATTATTTTCTAACTTCCATGGGGATTATTCTATTTTTCCAGCATCTCTTTAGGAAACCAATGCTTCACTTCTAAGCAAGCCAGAATATTCTGGCTACTTTTTGTCATTTATCATCCTTTACTGAAAAAAGCAATCTTATGGTTTTCAGCCTTGGAAACTTTTGAGATGTTAGCATATTACAGATGCATCAGCAAGCCTTAGGGTAATCATTATGTCTAGCAGGTAACATTTGTCCATAACTTACAGTAATTTTGAAATAGATATGTCCCACTAATGTCTGAGAAAAAAAAGTGGCAGAAATGTCCCACCGTAACTACGAACTTATCTTTTCCTCTTTTATGGTCTACAAGCATTTTCTTTATGTATTTTGAAGCTCTATTTTATTGTGAGTATAAATGAAGTCATTTTAGGCCAAGCAAGAGGCAGTACTTGCCAGCATTGGGGGAAGCTAGCCCCTGTCCCTCTCTCCCAGCCAATGAACCCAGTGGGAGATGCTGCTGGCACATACCACTAACTGCCTCTGGGTCCAAGCCCCTTAGCCTCAGCAAGATGTGATGACAAAGATCACTTGTTCTAGAAACAAATAGGAGTGACTGGGGCCTAGAAATGACTCTTTGCATATTTTTACATTGATAAAATTGTTTTCCGGTTCTGGGAATATGGCTTAGTGGGAAAGAGCTTGTCTAGCCTGGCTCTAAGTCCTGGTTTGGGCCCTTAGAACAGGAAAGAAAGAAAACTGTTGCCTGAAGTTTTTGGCTTGGTTACCTCCAGATGCTTAGTCTCCATAATTACACAAAGGTTTATATTAATTACAAACTGTTGGACTTGTGGTTTAGGCTCATTGTCAGCTAGATTTTACAACTTATTAATCTATGTCTTGCCACATAGCTACTGGCTTTTCTTGTGTTTTACTACATCTTATTTTCTTGGGTGTCAGCTCGCAGCATCTCCATGTGACTGCCCTCTTTCCCTTGTATCTATGCTTGGATTTCCTGCCTGTCTATGTTTTTGCCATAGGCCAAAACAGTTGTTTTGTTATCCAATGGTAATTCACAGTGTACAGAAAGACAGTTTTTGGCCCAGCCTAGTCTTGAGATTTAGACTTATAATCTTTTAGTTTTAAAGAATTATACAGAAGTTTATATTTATTATAAGTTGTTTAACCTATGGCTTAGGCATATTGTTCCTTAGTTTTTAATTTATTTTTATTAATTTATGTTTTGTCACATGGCTCATGGCTTATTTGGATATTTAAATTTTTATTTTGGGGCAGAAGCTTGCAATGTCTCTTTCTGACTCTGTCCTTTTCCTTTATGCTTAGATTTCTCGCTTGTTTTTAAGATGCCTTATAGGCCAAAACAGTTTCGTTATTATCCAGTGATAATTCACAACATACAGAAAGACCTCTCACATATGCCTGAGCCATAGGCCAAGCAATTTATAATTAATACAATCCTTAATATAATTATTTAATAAACATCTACAAGACCATAAATAAAGATTCCTTTAGACCAAAGGCCCAGACAGGCCAAAAACTCTTACTACAGAAAAGGAAATAAACTAAAAACTAACATATAAAATGTAAGTGTTTCATGCTGGTGAGTAGCTAGATGACATGAGTACGATCCCCACAGTTCAAATGCTAAAAGGGGACAATGAGTCTTTGCCATCTGTTCTCTGATCTTCACAGGTGTACTGTGACAGGTGTACACACACCATGCACTCTCATGCACACACGTGTGCCCACTCACACACATGATAATACTTAGGTATAACAAAAAATACAATTATTTATATAAAATCATTCTAACCAGGTTCTTTTTTTATTAATAAAGTCTCATTTTTTATCCATGTGTCCCCTTGTTCAAATGTCCTTCCCCTCCCGCCCCTACAAGTCACTCTTCTCCCCATCTCCTCATCTCCTCCCCGGCAAGGACAGGAGGTCCCAAGGTCCCAAGGTGACTTAGTTCAGTAACCATTCCAGGCACATCCACTTTCCTCATCCCCACATCAAGACTGGCTCAAGTGTTCCTCTGGAGGGAATGGGCTCCAAATTGCCAGTTCAAGGTGCTTCAGATCCCAAGCTGTTCAGTGTTTGTGGTTTGCAGCTTGGACATGCTTTGCTTTTTGTTTAATGTCCACTAATGAGTGAATACATCCCCTGCTTATCTTTCTGGGATTGTGAAACATCGCTCATGAGGATATTCTTTATATTCATCCATTTGCCTGCAAATTATAGAATATCATTATTTCTTACTGCTGAGCAGTACTCCATTGTGTAGATGTACCACAGCTTGTTAATCCATTCCTCAGCTGAGGGGCAACTAGGTTGTTTCTAGGTTCTTTTTTCTTTTTTTTCCCTCTTTCTTTTTTTTATTATGAATAAAGTCACATTTCTATCCATGTATATCCTTATTGAAGGTCTCTCCCACCCCCTCCAGTCACTCTCTCTTCTCCACATCTCCCCATCTCTTCCCCAGCATGGGCAGGAGGTCCCAAGGTCCCAATATTGCTCAGTTTAGCATCCACTCCTGGCAGATCGAGTTTCCTCACCCCAACATCAAGACTGAGTCAGGTGTTCCTCTAGAGGGAGTGGGATCTAAGGTGCCGCTCCAAAGTGTTTCAGATCCAAAGCTGTTCAGGGGTTGTGGTTTGCAGCTTGGACATGCTTTGCTTTTTGCTTTTTTATTTAGAGTCCACTAATGAGTACATCCCCTGTTTATCTTTCTGGGTTTGAGACACCTTTCTCAAGAGGATATTCTCCAAATCCATCCATTTGCCTGCAAATTTTGGGATATCATTGCTTCTTACTGCTGAGTAGTACTCCATTGTGTAGATGTACCACAGTTTGTTAATCTATTCCTCAGTTGAAGGGCATCTAGGACCAGGTTCTTATAACAATGTAACAAAAGAGTACACTGCCTCTTTTGGCTGTTATCTGTTTTCTTTTTCCAAGACAAGATTTCCTGTACACTGGAAAAGACACTGGCTGTCCTGGAACTGTCTTTGTAGACCAGACTGGCCTCAAATTCACAGAGATCTACTTGCCTCTGCCTCCCAAGTACTGGGATCACTGCCAGACTTACACTGACTTCTGACGGCAGGATTTTTGTTTGTTTGTTGTTTTGTTTTGTTTTTAACCAAAAGTTCCAGAGTTAAACTCTGCCGTTTGAAGAGAGGAATGTTTCAACAACTTATGGCCTGTACAATTGTGACTTTGAATGATTTTTAAGACAATAGCTGATGCTATTTTAAAAATTAAAACAAAGCACAGGTCACTATCATTCAGGCCCCACAAGGGGATCTTCTTCTAAAGTGTAAATTCTTTGAGGACTTTTCAAAATAATTGATTTCTTACACTGAACATTTAAACATTATGGTTCAAAAAAAAAATCACAGGAATTTTGTTTGCTTGCTTGTTTTTGTTTGGTTGCTCTTATGGTTTTTGTTTCGTTGTTGGGTATTTTTTGGTTTTATGTTTTGTTTTGTTGTTGTTTGGTTTTTCAAGACAGGGTTTCTGGCTATCCTCAAACTCACTCTGTAGACCAGGCTGGCCTCAAACTCACAAACTCCTGCCTCTGCCTCCTGAGTGCTGGCATTAAAGGCATGCACCACTATGACTGGCCACAGGTATATTTTTTTAATGCAGTGTAAAAATGAACAAGATAACCAGGTAACACACACCACTGTGCAAAGGGATCTCTTGGAGTGCATGCAGTCAGATCATCAGTTAATGCTGTTTTTGTTAGTAGCCAGAGCTCTTGCTGTGTGTACATCCTACTGCAATCATATTATAGAGAGCAAGCCATTTAAGTTCTCTGAGCAAAATGTTTTCTGAAAATCACAGAAAAGGCAGTCACAGTGCATTACTCAGAAGTTGCTGGAGCCATGAGGAATGTATGCCTGTGTGGTTTTAAATATGAGTTGTGATTGTCCAAAGAATGCATTGCCCTCTGCAGCTCATCAGGGTGAGGGGAAAGTGACTTTTTCCCAGGAATTCGATGAGCCCAAGGAGGCAGAAATCTAACTGTTCCCAGTTTCAGTGATGCTTTCTCTCTGCTGTCAAAGCACAGGTCTGGCTTTTTGCCTTTCCCTTGTCACTAGAGACTGAATTCCATGTTATCCTCCCAATAGGAGACCCCTTAACTGCTGAGTTATGTCCCCAACTCTCGCTACTTTTCCTTAGGCTCTGCTAGTCGGGTGCCATTTCAGCCACCAATCCCAGGATGCAGATGATTGAGGGCTAACAGCCCTGCTTCAGATTCTAACCCCCTAGACATCCCTTTTGCCCTGTCCACAGGCTCTTTGTCCTCTGACCCTCCTGAGTCCTTGGCCTCCTCTTTCCTGGAATCAGGTGGCAAATGAGAAACTAGGACACCTGGCCCAGGTGATAAGGGCTTTAATCCACCCACAAATCTCCACAAAGCTTATAACCAGGTGTGTTTGCAGTAAACATTGCCAGAAGCCTATTGGAATTTAAGGAGAGATAAGGAAATCTTAAACACAGGAATAAAGTTGTCTCAGAGGTTGATTGACAGAGGAGAAGGGACCCCAGAGTCTGTCTGTGGAGTCAGGCTGTGCCTGATTGGTCCTATTCTGCATCCGATATACCTGAATTAGCAGCTCTAGACACATCCTGACAAAGATGAATGCCTGACCTGCAGCAGGAACAAGCAATCCTGGCTCTCAGCCCAGAACTCTCACCAGGAAAGTGTCCTTTCTCTTTCTACAGATCAATTTAAAGAAAAAAAGGGGGGAGGCTATTATTTTTTAAAGGGCCACAGCAAACCGTTCAGAGTTATAATTATCATTCAAGGTGACAATTCCTCCAGATTTTACTATTTTGTTGAATTAATATCTGTGTATGTTAAATTTTCTTAAAACAGGCAGAAGTCTAATTTCAAGTTGGTGGACAAGGGAGACCAAAAGGCAGAAACCAGGCTCCCAAAAAACAAATATTACTGAGTTTACTGTAAAAAATAATCTCAGCAGTGGTGGTTGTACATTCCTTCAATCTCAGCATTCAGGAGGCAGAGGTAGTGGATCTCTGTGAGTTTAAGCCATCCTGATCTACAGGGTTAGTTCCAGGACACAGGAAAACCCTATCTTGAAAAGGCAGGGGAAAAAGTCTCTTGGGACTGGAGAGACGGATGACAAGATAATAGCGGTGGCCACTCTTCCCAAGGACCTGGGCTGGGTTCCCAGCACCTACATGGCAGCTCACAACCATCTGTAGCATGAGTTCCAGAGGCTCTGACACCCTCTTCTGACTTCCCTGGGTACTGCACAGTACAAAGACACATAAACCACTCATATACATAAAATAACTTTTTTAAGAAGAATATCTTATAGCTACTTACATGAAAAAAAATAGTTTATACCTAGATATGTTCTGCCCAGCCTGGCAGCTAACATCCAGGTATGGCTTTTAAATATACATGGATTACAATTAAGTACAGCTAAAAGTTAAGTCCCTCAGCTGTGCTCAACCTCCAAATGCTCAGGAACCACACAAGCCGAGGCAGAAGGACACCGGCAAGTTTCAAACCAGAAACTTTCATTCGGAGGTCCTTCTGTTTCCTCGCTGAACAATAAGCAGAAACTAATGCTGGTTAAGTTTTTTTCTTTTTTAAAAAAACATAATTCTATATTGATTCTTTGGGAATTTCTCATACACTCCAATCCCATTCACCTCCCAGTCACTCCATATCAGCTCCTCACCCCTTCTGTGTGCTCTCCCCTCCAAAAAAATATAAATTGAAAACAAAACAAACAGCAACAAAAAAAAAAAAAAAACAAAACCCTACTTCAATTCCCCATTTTTCCTCTCTATTCATCCTCGTGGTATCAGGAGCTTTGGTGACCCCATGTACCCTTTTGTCCAATCGACTCCACCTGAAAAATGTTCTTTGTAATGAGTCTTTGGTCTAGTTCAAGGCCTCTGACATACCATCATCACTAGACCGTCATCAAAACTCCTCTCGGGTCCCTGCTGTTGCCAGGAATCATGGAGATCCTATGGTCATCATTCTGCAGGACCAATCCTTTCACACTCCAGCAGGTTATAGACAGGGTAGATGGTTATAATGACAGCTGAGCTGGTTGGTCTAGGACACTGACACTTCTCTCTCGCTCAGGTGAGGGGCACAGCCAGATCTCCTAGGCCCGTTCTATTAGGGCCCGTTCTCCCTCCCTGTGGTAAGGAATGGGGCCATCTGTCCCAACTGTAGGGGCCAGCTCTCTCATGGAGGTGTGGGGCTAGCTCTCCAGCTGCAGGTTTCATCAAATGGCAAAACCAGCTATTCCAGGGCCAGTGAGGGGATGGGCTGCCTTAGCATGGTCCTAGGGTTTCAACATACATGGTTCCTGGTACCCGCTGTGGTAACGTGGGCCATGGACATTATCACAGTCACGCCCTTGGCAGCAGCTTGGTCACCATCGTCTGGCAGCAGCACAAGCCACACAGATCAGTACAGCCTCCGAGGCAGCAAGTCCCTCAAACACCAACATGGTCTCTGGTGGCTGTTCAGACCCTGGGATCCACTCAGTTCCCACTCACCCTCCACCCCCTATTGTGGCAACAGAAGCATGGACATCAACCCAGACCCTGGCTGCTGCTGGGCCACAGACCCAGAAAGAACTCACAGTACTAGCTAGGACCTATAGGAAGCCATGGTCCTGTGTGGCAGTGCAGGCCACCCAGATTGTCATGGCACCAGTGGTGGCACAGCCCTCTGGCATCAACATGGCTCCAGGTGGCATCCCAGACCCCTGGCATCTGCATTACCTTTGATGGTATCAGGAGCTACAGACATCAACACAGACCCTGGCTGCAATGGGGCCATAGACTTAGACATGGACCTCAGCTGCAGCACAAACCAGATATCATGGTATCTTATGACAGTGCAGACTCCTGAATCTGTATGGCCTCAGCTGCAGCATGACCCCTAGATCCCTACCTGGCCTCAAGTGACAGCCCACATCCTAGTTATTTGTATGATCTTTGGTAGTAACAGGAGCCATGGATACCAGACATGGCCCTATACTGTAGCTAGACTTAGATATCACATGACCCCAGATAGCAGCGCAGACCACTCAGAGCAGCATGGTCTCAGTGGCAACCCAGTCCTCGGGCACAAAATAGCCACAGGCAGCAGCATGGACCCCAGCTGCAGTAGGACCATAGACCCAGACCCGGCCCTAGGCCCGAGCCCTGATGCCACCAACATCAGCCCATTCCTCACTGCTCTTGCTTCTTAACAACTGCCTCTTACCACAGCATATGAACCATTTTGTCTTTCTTTCTCTCCATTTCTCCAACATATACTTGCTAATCATAATGGCACCCACCCGTTGGGCACCTTGTGGATGCTTCAGACAGGATGACCATGAGGATCCAGGCTGCCTCCTGAGTGTTTTTTACTCACCTTCTGGTCAAGCTTTTCAAGCAAGTCATTCATTTTGACCACCCTAGACTAAACATTTCCCAGCTAAAATTATTGATTCAAAATAAGCATGGAGCATTGCCATGAAAATTTACTAATTATTAAGTGGTCTATTTTGAAAAATATAGAATTTAAAAATGCAAGCTTGGAAAAACCGAGCACACACTGCTAGAACTCTGCAGTCTGACAATATCCTTCTTGCCATATTTCATTTTTCTTGCAGAAAAAAGCAATCTTTATTTTACACATCCTCAATAGTTTTTCATTACCAAAATATAATGAGAGTGTACGCACATGCATGCACACATATACACATACACACATATATATATGTGCAGGCACACACAGACACACATTTACACATACACACATATATATGCAGACCATGCATACATAAATATACACACACACATATATACACATATATGCACATGTGTATGTGCACATACTGTATTCATGGAGTCTGCCTGCACTCTGTAGCCCATTGGTCCTGCACCACACCTCTGTCCCTGAGTTAGGACTGTCTTTGGAGAGGCTACCCATCCTTCTACATCCATCTACCCTAACCCTAACCCTCACTTGGCCTTTCCTAGTATACACTACTTATTCCTAAGTATTAACAGTAATGTGTGGTTTTGGGCAAATTGCTTCACCTCTCTGTGCATCCGTTTCCTTATCTATGATAGGACAACATATAAGTGCATACCTCATAAAATTGCTAAAATGACTACCTGAGATCTCGGCAATTTGCTCATGGACAAATGGAATCAGTGTTAGTAGTTGGCAAACCTTGGGGAAGCAGCAGTGAGAACAATGCTGAGGCAGCAATGGTGACATTAACCAAGCAGATATGTGTTCATTCAGGGGCTCCTGGACCTATAATGGGTCTATGCCTGATAGAAAATAAGAGAACTGCATTTACCGACCTGACCCATAACCTGTCTGTACTGTGCATATTAAACATCACATCTTGTCTCACCTAATATTGAGATGGGTTCTTGGAGCATGCTCAGTTTGGCAAATCAGAACATGCATGCTCAGAGAGGAAAAGCCCAGCTAAGTGAGCAGGTGAGATGACAGCAGTGGGTTTTGGTCCTGGGTTCCAGTCCCACATCATCCCAGGGAGACACATTTTATCTGTTCTCATTAGGAGGCAGTGGGTACCCCAGCCATGGCCTCCATGATTGGGACCAGAACCTCACAAAAAAGAGAGGCTCCAATAACAGCCATTTTGAGTACTTGGAATATGTTCTCTTGGCATCATGCCATTTTTTAAAGAAAATTGTCTGAAACAGTGTCATAATCTGAATGATGAAGACACCTACTTAAAACACCAGGCTTCAAAACTGAGTAGCAGCAGGCACAACCCAGCTAGCTGTAAAACCCAGAAAAGGTTCCCCTTGAGTCCGCTCACTGGTCCAGGATACTGATCTTTCTAGGTTCTAAGTCACAGGGTCATGAGGCTGGCAGGAAGGTGGATGAGGTGGCACAGAGCCAGACGTTCCAGGACTCAGTGTAAAACACCAGAGGTGTTCTTCTGACACAGGCTTGCCAAGATGCATCCCAAAATCACTACCAAGCTAGACTGAAGGCAAAGTGTGTGTGTGTACCCACACATGTATGTGAACTCATGTGCATACCATCACACGACTAGATAAGCCTGGTGTGAATAGACAGAAGGTGGCTGGATGGATGGGGCCCAACTAGAATATTCAGTTATTCACAGACTTCTCTTGAGCAGAAACAGAAAAAGACTAATCTCTGCAATGCTCATGGCTCTCATTGCCAAGTTGCTTTCTATCTGAGGGACATTAGGTACAGGTTGTCAGTGGCCCAGAGCTCATGCAGCTGGAGTTCACTTGAGCTTGACAAATTAGCAATGCCTTAAAAACAGTAACCAGTGTGAGGCAGAAGTCTACAGGCTGATTTGAGAGCCATCTCTAAGGACTGCTTGGCACCAAGGTGGCAGAATGACTCCAGAGATTTTCAATGATGCAGAGACATCATCATTAGCAAACTTATATGATGCTAGAATCTAGCAAACCAATGTTCATCAGAAACACCTGCTCCCTGAGTTTTAAGCAGTAAATCTGAGGTCAGGCTGGAGAATTTATTGGGATGTGTTTCCATGAGATGCTGTTGGTGGTGATGGTGATGGGCCACTCTCTCAAAACCACAATTCTGCAGAAAAGAGAGTAACCAATAGTTCTTTCTACACAGTAAGTAATCTGTTAGTCAATGATGGTTCCCATTTAGATGACTTGATACCAGGAAATGTTCAGAAGAAGAAAAACTGGCAAAAAACAGGGAAAATAGCCAGAGATACATAAAATAAAATCTGAAATAAATGATTTAGGTAATTGGTGTGATTTTACTTAAAGGAGAAAGTAATGATGGTCAACAATTTTTTTTAGAGATTTGTTTTATTTTTAATTCTGTGTATGTGTGAGGTCTGTGTGTGGGTATGTGAACACAAGTGCAGTGCCTACAGAGACCAGAAGAGGGCACTCAATGCCCTGGAGCTGGAACCAACTGACCCAACACAAAAATATGATCCTAACTCCTAGGATTGGGAAGTGTCTCTATACTTCTGGATGTTAGGTCCACACGAAACAGAATTCCAATGCAATGAGAAAAACCTGGGCTTGAGGCTATTAAAATATTGCTACTCATTATTACAGGAGCGTTTAAAGCTTCTGTTTACAAAAATGCCTTGACGCAGATGGCTCATGCTTGATTTAGAAAAGCCGATTTTCTTGGTTTCCTTTCAAGTACTAGACAATATAGAATACAATAATAAATTTATTGTGTTTCAAATGGCGTTGGAAGGAGGGTACAGTTGGATCAGAAACAGCTCTCAGGGTTTACCCAATGACCTCATGACGTCTTAGAAGAATGGCCACAGGCCCTCCCTGTGGGAAAAGTTTACATTTTTAGTCACTCAAATAAGATTCCCCTAGACTCAAAATACATTATTTGGTTGAAAAATGCAACTCCAAACCTTACTGAAAATTCTGTAATCATTTTTGGGGTTTGGTTTAGTGTTTAAAATATTCCAGCTTAAAACAAACTGTCTAAACAGTCAAACACCAAGATAATCTGTGTCCATCGAGTAAGTATCCTCATTTTTCCTCTAAACTCATGTTCAAGTAAAAAGCCTTTCATTAATACCCAACTATAGAATCTGATTGCAAAGAAGATGGAGGAGGAGGAGATTTTTGCTATATAGCCCAGGCTAGCTTTAGATTACAGACCCCCCCCCCTGCTTCAGTGTCCCAGACCTGTGCTTTCATACTGGATTTGGAATCTAGAAAAAAAAAAAATCAGATCCTAGCCTGGGCTACATAACAAGATGCTGTCTCACAAACAAACCTAAATCAGTTTTAAATATTTTCCACAAAAAATATATCTTAAGTTGTGTGCTGTCATTTACCTCAACTAATGTACTTTTACCTACTTCTGTCTGAGAAAATAAAATGTAAAATTCTCATTTCTTTGGATAGAAAGCACAAGCGATAAAATATTTTGAGTTAAGGTTAATAGAATTTTTAATGCTGCAAAAGAAAAGGTTACAGATAAATGTCAAATGAAAGTGAGATCACCCAACATGCCTTTGATGTCCATAGAGAGAAAGATTGCTTTGTGATGAATTCAGTTGGAGTGCTGAGCCCAGAGAGCAAAGGTTTTCATCTTAATTACCCCAAGATGAATCCATGCATCCACACACAAACCACTCACGTCAAAGAGAACTGCCCTTGAAAAATAGAGGTGAAGATCTTTGTTGCTGGGAGGAGCATCATCTACAAGTGGGACATTACATGGAGTTTCTAGAAATTACTACTACCTCCAGATTATGACAATTAGATCTTAAACAGCAAGACGCTGACATGGAACTTATACAGTCCCAAGTTTCATATCTACATATTAGAAAACTCTAGGAAAGGCTTAAAGTTCATGTGCTTTGGACACACTCTTTTTATTCACTAACACACATGAGAATAAACACTTTAAAAATAGATACATATTATAGATTGATTGATTGACTGATATCTATGCATTATATTTATATTTTGTAAATGCTGAAAATTTATCATTTTCTTTGTGAGACTTCACAGACGCTCATAACCAGAATCCCCCAGGAGTTAGTGAAACACTTAGCCATGCCCAGGATCCAGGGGCCAGAATCTGGATTTTAACAAGATTTGTGGGGGATTCATATGGTGTGTCTCTAGATACCTTTTTGAAAGTGACCATAATTTTTTCCTTCATTGTTTTCTAGAAGGCAGGTATGTCTCCTAATTTAATCACAATATATAAAACTATTTTAAAATCCTTAGTTGAATGATTTTTTAACAATTTATTTTTATTTTATGTACATTACTGTTTCTCCTGCATGTATATCTGTGTGAGAATACCAGATTCCCTGAAACTGGAGTTACAGTTTTTAACAGTCATGTGAATGTTGAGAATTGAACCTGGGTCCTCTGGAAGAGGATAGCCGGTATTCTTAACTACTGAGCCGTCTCTACATCCCCAAGTTGAATGATTCTTAAAAGTTCAAGTGAGATCTAAAGGTCCTGAGTGGACACCAAAGCCAGCCCAATAAGCATTACTGTGTTCAGACAGACAGTGTGATCTAGTATTGCAATTTGAGAATCAGCAAGATGTGAATGAATGTAAACCCGGCTCAAAATCACACCAGAGTAGTCATTGAGTTTCATATGGCACCATGCATGAAATGGTGCAATGTTCACCTTTACATGATACTTACTAAGACAGTGAATTAAAGGCAACCAATATTTTAGCAACTGATGAGTATTTTTTTTACTCTAAGGAATCTCTGTCCTGCTTTTTGGGGTATGGGATATTGCCAATTCCCTGTCTTCACCATGTTTCCATCCTGCTTCAGATCCTGCAGGAATATATAGCTGTTTCTGCTCTACAACTTGACTCTTTGATTGAGGCATCTAAATGAGGAAGGCCCTCACCTCGTCTCAACCACCAGGGAGAAGGTCCACTCAATCACGAGCGAACTTGATTGGAGCTGAGTGTGTAGCTCAATGACCGAGCGAGCACTTGCCTAGTAGGGACAAAGAACTAAGTTTAAACCTCAGCAAAGAAAAAGAGGAAACACCAGGTGGACTTGACTTAAATAAAGAAATGTCAAAAAAGTACAATGAGGCAGAGTAGCCACCACCTGGGGAAATACTCTGGACTAATTAAGAAAACTAGTAGTAAAATAGATGCAATCGCTTCTACTGACAAGACTATAAATTCCTAATTATATGAAATAAAAAATTCTCTGCTATCCTAAAGTGGCCCAAAATATGACTACTCATAGCCTTGCACACAGGTACATAGATTGAGATTTCTTAGTGGTTATTCCTATTTAACACAGAGAAACCTTGTAGGAAATACTTGTAGGAAATAACTTAATTGTTTGAAACTCTTCAAAATTTAAACAGAAAGGACTGAAGAAAACCTTTTGGGTAAAATCAGGTGATTTTCAAAAAAAAAAAAAAAAAGCATGGGACAAAAGCCAGCAAGATGGCTCAGAAGGTAAAAGATGCTTGTCACCAAGCCTGACGACCCAGTTCAATACCCAGAACCACTTGTAGATCGACCTGAGAACTAACACTCATGGATTGTCCTGTGGCCACACCACATCATACACACATACACTCACACTCATACCACACCACACCATGCACAAATACACACACACTCATACCACACCACATCATACACACGTACACATAAACTCATACACAAACAAATGAATGCAACAAAATTTAAGCAACCAATAAATAAATACTTATAAGACCATTTTACATAGCTCACCAAGTACACAAATATTTACCCACATTGCTTACTGGAAGTTTTCTCTTCTGTGATGGTAACATGTTAAAAGGCAGCTCTCCCAAAAACCTATGAACACCTGATCTTCCACGAAGAGGCCCAAAATATTCAATGGAAAAAAGATAGTATATTTAACAAATGGTGTTGGCATAGTTGGATGGAAGTGTGTAGAAAATGCAAATAGATCCAAGCCTGTCACCCTGCACAAAACTCAAATCCAAGTGGATCAAAGACCTCAACTTAAACCCAGCCACTTTGAACTTGATAGAAAAGAAAGTGGGAAATACACTTCTACGAATTGGCACAGGCGACCACTTCCTAAATATAACACCAGTGGCACACACACTAAAATCAACAATCAATAAGTGGGATCTCCTGAAACTAAGAAGCTTCTGTAAAGCCAAGGACACTGTCAATAGGACAAAATGACAGCCTACAGAATGGAAAAAGATTTTCACCAACCCTACGAGTGATAGAGGACTGATCTCTAATATATATAAAGAACTCAAGAATCTAGAGCCCAAAACCTTGAATAACTCAATCAAAAAATGGGGTTCAGATCTAAAAAGGGAATTCTCAGCAGAAGAATTACAAATGGCTGAAAGGCACCTGAGAAAGTGCTCATCATCTTTAGCCATCAGAGAAATGCAAATCAAAACAACTTTGAGATACCACTTGACACCTGTTAGATTGACTAAAATAAAAGACACAGATGACAGCCTATGCTGGAGAGGATGCGGAGCAAGGGGAACACTCCTCCATTGTTGGTGGGAGTGTAAGCTTGTTCAGCCACTTTGGAATGCAGTATGGCGGTTTCTCAGAAAACTGAGAATCAATCTCCCCAAGGACCCAGCAATACCACTTCTGGGTGTATAACCTAAAGATGCACAGACACACTCCAAAGGCATTAGCTCAACTAAGTTCATAGCAGCATTATTTGTAATAGCAAGAACCTGGAAACAACCTAGATGTCCCTCAACTGAAGAATTAACAAACTGTGGTACATCTACACAATGGAGTACTACTCAGCAGTAAGGAAAAATGATATCATAAAATTTGCAGGCAAATGGATGGATTTGGAGAATATGCTCCTGATAGAGTTATCACAAACCCAGAAAGATAAGCAGGGGATGTACTCACTCATTAGTGGACTCTAAACAAACAAACAAACAAGAAAAAGGCCAAGCATGCCCAAGCTGCAAACCACAACCACTGAACAGCTTGGGATCAGGAACATCTTGGACTGACTCCTTGGATCCCACTCCCCCTAGAGGAACGCCTGACTCAGTCTTGAGGTTGGGGGGAGAAAACTGGATCTGCCAGGAGTGGAGACTGAACTAAGCAATATTGGGACAGTGGGGCCTTGGGACCACCTGCTGCCTGCCGGGGGGGGGGCTGAGTTGTGGAGAAGAGAGAATGACCTGACCTGATGTGTTGGGAGGGGGAAACGACCTTGAATAAGGATATACAGGATAGAAAGTGTGACTTCTTTGTTCATAATAATAAAAAAAAGAAACATGTTTGTACCAAAAAATAAAGTGAAATTCAAACATATTTCTAAAGGCAAAAGGGGGCATAGGATATAGAAATGATAGAATAAAAAGATAGATTATTTAATTAACTTAAAACAAATATTAATCTCAAAATATTTTATGTTGGTGTGGATTTTAGTTTATTGATACAAATTTAAAGCTATTTTTATTAGATTGTATGCCTGTTTCTACTCTTGCTTGTATTGTACTTATATACCTCATTTAAAAATATAATGTATAATTAAGAAATACAGATTAATAGTCATCTATAATAGTCAAGCTGATAGTCATGTTAGGTATGTTTTCAAGGTGCTGAGATTAAAAGTATGTGGCACCACTTCCTGGCCTGTATGGCTAACTAGTGGCTGTTTGTGCCCTCTGATCTTTAGACAAGTTTTATGTTAAAGCATATACAAAATATCACCACAACAATCCTTTAAAATTCCTGCTTCACAGAAAAATCTGTTATATATTCTAGGTCTGTAGGCTATAGTTGGATGCTGAACCATTATAGAAAAATCTAGGGTGACTGTTCAGGTGTACACAGCACATTCTGACTACTGTACACCACACCATCTCTAATACCCCACCCCTCTATTACTGCCCCATCATTTCATCTTTTTCTTATATCCATGTATTTTTAGATTCCCAGACTTTAATCAAAATTATCTGTATGACCATGGATGTAGAGCTATATTTATATGTAGCTCTGCAGGGATGTAGAGCTATAATTATAACTGGCAAAGCAGTTACGATTCATATAAGCCTCAGTGAATTTATTTGAGAGCTACTTCAAGACAGGAAAACTCCACTCACAAATCTCAGATAAATTTTATCTGAAAATGTTTTAAGTAGTTTACCAGTCTTGATGGGGATTTGGCTGTAACGGTCCAAAGGCCAAATAGTTGTAAAATAGATATTGACAACTGATTTAAAAAAAAAATCTTTTTGACTTTTCTATTCTTGTTTCTGAATGTAAATATTGTACTTTAAATATGTTTACTATAAAAATAAAACATCATTTTCAAGAAAAAAAGCTCTCCTTGGAGTGAGAGATCAGAGACAATGCTTACATAGGAAAAAAATTCAGTCTAGACTGTGTGCAGTCCATCCTCAGTTCTAGCACCACTCAATGGCTCTGTAACCTCAGTCTATTTCCTCACCTCTCTCTGCAGCTGCAGTTTTCTCACCACAGATGTGTGCTTTCACAGCTACAGTTTTTTTTTAAGCTGGTAAAACACCAAGCATGGAGCTGAGAACATATGTGGTCCAGGAGAAGCTTACTGTTCTCCTGTAGTTTCTACCAGAAATGCGCAAAGAACTTCCATTTCCATAAAACATCATCTGTTGCTTTAAGAACTCATTTTGAGTATTTCCCTGCTTGTGTCTAACTTACTAGGGCTGGAAAGGTATCTCATTGATTAAGAGCACTGGCTTTTCTTGCGGAAGACCCGAGTTCTATTCCCACCATTCACAAGGCCACATGAATACCTCTGGCCTCTCAAGGCACCTGCACTCACCACATGCACACACCCAGATGCACACATGTACATGTATATAAATAAAATATTTAAGTAAATAAATAAATAACCGACCTATTCATTCTACTAACCCCATCCGATATTCAAAAGGAATGTTTTAAAGCTGTTAATAGGATTGGGGTGATTCTACAGTGCTGAACATCCTTTCCCACTTCTTAAATATTTCACCCCTCACGTGCTTCCATAGATAGCCTCAGAGAGAAGTTGCACATTCAAGTAGAGGATTTATTCTCACTTGTGCTGTATGAGAAACAACTTTGGAGGAATGGCTTTGGCATGAAGGTTTCAAAGATTGGTCCTAAAACCACTATGGGCATACTCATTGGAACAAATCTTTGATGGGGAGCTATTAAAAATGATCCCCCAAGGATACTGGTCTTGATGCACCACTCAAGAATTCTTCCACTTCCTGTAGAGACACAATCATGAGCCCATTACAAACAGAGTGATAGTGGTGTCTGCATCTGTCTGCTCTAAAAGAAGGTGAATCTGGGCACAATGACCTTGAGTGTTTCAAGTCACTTCTTGTAATAATTTCCAGCTAAACCTTGCTCTCTGAAGGCAGGTAACAGAGTTCTTGTTGCATTCAGATTATCTTTGGTGAAAAGAAATTACACTTTTCACCAAGAAACACATGGTTGTTCTTGTAGCCCAAAGGACACAGATGGCACATGTCAGTCATGTTAGCTGGGCATTTCACAGACCTCATTGTTAGGGCAGGAGACCATCTGCTTCAGATGCATGTTGATTTATAATACTTAATTCTATTTACCTTAAAAACAATTAATATAGTCATAGACAGAGATGTGAAAGGTGATGTTTGAATATTTCTTAATGGCACCATACTCATTTATTCTTCAGAATGTATTAAAATAAATATCATCTACTTTCAATAGATATTATTAACATTTTCTATTTTGTTTTCTGAAAACCACCAGACTGAAGGTTTAAAAATCACAATGGCAAATCAGTGCTTCCTCATACGTGATTCAAAACATTTTTATGACTCATTTTGGAAAGAATATATTAAAACTGTATTGGAAAAATAGTGCTTTTTAATTCTGTGTTTAACATGACAATATTGCAATTAGTGGTCTAACTACCACAGGTAACCATGCATGCCGAACTGTAATGCAGAGAAAACTGCAAAGTAATTCTCACGAGAGCAGAGAAAGAAGAAAGAAGTTTGTGGTGTTGTTATTGGTGACATATCACGAAATTCATGTTACCAAAACAAGTCTTTCCAAACATAATTATGTAAATTATTTTTGTCATATAAAGAAGCTCATAACCTGTTAGATACATACAGAATGGAAGATCTACCTTGATTTTTTTAAAAATTCAGAAAATGTAACCCCTTCTCCAGTTTTCTTAAAAACTCTGTTTTATTTTCAAGTCTAGGTTAAATATTCTGGATCTTGTGCATAATTTTATGGCCATGTGGGGTCCTACTACACCCTCCAAACAAATGACCCTTTTAAATAAAATATTTAAAAAATAATAATAAAATAATAAACCTAAATTCCAAATCAAGCAACATAATGCTGAACAGAGAAGCCAGTTTTGGTCTTTAACACTGGTGATGTGATTTTTCACTGTCATCAGTTATCTAACTGAAATCATTGCTTCTGCTTGTGAGAATCCAATGCAAAGAATTTAAAGGAAGGAAAGCACTGGCCATCCTGGGCAGTGGGGACGCTTGGTAGAGGCAGTGTCCAACAAGTGGAAGGCTGCTACACGTCACTGGGAGACCGTGCTCTCTGGGACAGCGTAGAAGGGATGCACCCACAGCAAATGAGGCAAAGGGCTTTCTGGATCTCTTGGTTTCTGAAAGCATATATGACAGGGTTGATGATGGAATTGTAGGTGGCGGGCAGGAGGGTGGCGTAGGTATAGATGGAAGGGTAAGTATAATCAGCAATCAAAGAATAGAGTGTGAAAGGCATCCAACACGCAGCAAAGGTCCCCAGGATGAGAGCCAGGGTTGAGACCCCTTTCCGAGTAGTCACATAGTGTGATGTGGCCAGGAAGTGGTGCTGCAGGGCTATCTGATGGGCATGCCTCATCACAATCTTACAGATCTGGATGTAGAGCTGAAGCATCAGTGCAAACATGAAGAGGAAGGAGATAGAGAGGATTGCAGCGTTGTTCTTAGTGAGAGGTCTGACCACACTGCAGGTGGACTCATCCCTTAGGCAGTTCCAGCCCATGACAGGCAGCAGCCCCAGGCAGATGGAGGTTCCCCAGAGCATAACCAACATGACATAGGTAAATGTGACGGTCCTCTCAGAGTGGTACGTCAGGGCATAATACAGTGAGAGGTAGCGGTCCACAGTGATAGCCAGCAAACTGCAGACAGAGGCAGAGAAAGAGGCTACAATGAGTCCAATTGTGACCAGCTTGGTGGCTTCTGACTGAAGCAGGTATGCGAAAACAAAATTGATGGTGAGTCCCAGGCCAGCCAGCAAGTCTGCAAGAGCCAGGCTGCCTATCAGCAAGAACATGGGTGCTCGTAGGTTGGGGCTGTGGAAGATGATAAGGACAACAATGGCATTTTCACAGCAGATGAGGGTTCCTGAGCTGCACAAGACAATGTCCCAGGGGTTGACAACGAGCTCAGGTTCTGACTCCACAACAGGGCCCTGGGAGGGGACAGCAGCTGAGATGTTCTCCGGAGCACTGGCATCTAAATAATCCCGAGGCAGCCCGCTTAAATTGACCTTCAGGTCTTCGTTCATTTTAACCCCTGTCCTCTTCAACAGAAAGACAGGCTTTTAAATGTTTGGGTACAGTAGGGTGCCAATCCAAGATCATGCAAAACACAACAGAGACAGACAGACAGACAGCCCTGAGTTCAGATACCAGTTTCAAAAATGCCACAAGCTTCAGGAACTAGAAACAAAAGCTGAAATATGCATGGATTAAACCCCACAACCGAAATGCGGAAATGAAATGCCGTTTGTCACCTAGGGAAATACGGGACAGGACTCCCAAGGAGACCCAAGCACACTCGCCAAAGCACTGGGAACCGACATTGGCTAATTGCATATTGTTTGCCAAAAAGCAACAACTGTCTGACATCTGGACAGTTGATAGCACCGCCCAGCAGCTACAAGTCTGCAGGAGGGTGGAATATTTTAAGAACTCCCACCCTTCCCAAACATCCCCCATGCGCGTGCACACCCCCAAACACACCTCCGGACCCAAACAAAGGGGGTGTCCCAGCCTCTCCCCGTGTGCTCGGATCAGAGAGCAAGGGCCACAAAAGGTAGGTGTGTACAACCGAGGTGCCCAGACAGACAGACAGACATAGAGAAGGATGTGCATGCATTTGACCGCTCCCCTAGCAGCGGGGACGAGCAACTTGCGGGACAGGGGGAGTCACTGGGGGTCACCTTGGCACGCCCAGGTCGAGCGGGGGGCTCCTCCGGTGCTGCTGAAGAGCGCGGGCCACCCGCGTGGCACGTCCGCGGTGGCGCCCCGCGGCAGGTGAGCAGTGGCGCTCGTGCCCGGCTCTCCGCCCTGCGCGCTCCTGGCCGGCGCGCATCCGCGGGAACCCCAGGAGGCTGCGCGCGCCCCCACAGGTCGCAGCTGCGCGAGGCGGCATCCCGCCTCCGTGGATGCCCGCCTGCAACATTCATGCGGTGACCCGCTCTGCACCTTATCTTGAAGGAGAGCCTGATGTCCCGGTTGGTTCCTGTGTCTTCCCTGAGGAGTCTTAGCCACCAGGGACTCGGCTTCGTCATGCTTTTGCCTAAATTTTCGGGTTCAGAACCAAAAAAAAATTGCAAACAGGCTATAGGGTTTTGTGTAGGAAGGATGCGGGGTGAGCAGGTTGGGGCAGAGGAGCCTTACAGTAGTAAGCTGCAGCTGGCCACTTTGCGAATTCGATATTATTGTTCCCATGGGGACGTTCGCTTAACTGGATAGAAGCTGCTGCTACTTGGATCGCCGTTATCATCGCCCAGTTTACTTATTAAGTACTCCTGGAGCCGTTTGCGAGTGGAAATCATTTAGGGCGTTCTTGCAAAAGCTTCCTGCAGGCACTGGTCCAAACCCAATTCATTTAACAGTGACACTGTTAATTTATTATTTCCATCACCACATCTGTAGAGTCTAGGAATAAGATCCTGAAGATTGTCTGCCATGAAAGGATGAGCCTGTGTCTCTCATCCCAGAACCAGATCAGATTTTAAATTTAAACATGATCTCCCTCTTAAAGGTGGGAGGGAAAAAATGTCCTATTTCCGTGTGACCTAAATGTGCCGAGCAAAGGATCCTGAGGACCCTTCATATCATGGTCTGGTGTCTATTACCCGCCCCCCCACACACACCAAAATTCCTGCTCCAACCCAGCAAGCTTCCAGCCTTAGCCCTCTGTCACTCACATCCATCAGTCACTTGCTCTACAAGTTGCTCCAGCTCTCCTGTCACCAAGAGTGTCCACTTCACCTCCTCATCTCTTACCTGTACTCCTGGTACCTGATACCTGCCCCCTTCCCTCTGTCTCACAAGGGCAACACACTACCAATGTGTGGCACTGCCTTAGTTTAGCAGATCCGATTGACCCAGTCTGAGACTTCACACTGCTTCTGAACTCTCTTCCTGGACAAATTGTGCTGTGTCTTGTCATGTCCCCCAGAAGGCTGCAGGACTCTTTCTGGGTTCTATGTTGTCTACAGTAACACTTTAGAAATCTAACTTAGAAAGGAACAATTCTAGGGAAGTGTCCCAGCATCCATTCCAGATGTTGCTACTGGCATCGCACTATGAGATATGAGCTTCTGTGAAGTTTAAATAGTCATTTGTATGGTAAGAACACATCACATGCCTGTTGTGTCAAGAATTGTGTTAAAGCCTGCATGGACAAATTCAATAAAACATGGTCTTTGCACTCAAGGGCACACTATAGTCCAGTGGAGAGATAAAAATCAATTAATATCTCAGTGCTGCAGTAAAGGAATGCTCATCTCTCCTTTAATCTCTGTGTGATAAGCAGAAGCGTTTTTAGAACAGAGCAATGAAAAAAAAAAAAAAAAAAAAAAAAAAGCAATGTGGGGCTGGAGAGATGGCTCAGTGGTTAAGTGCACTGGCTGCTCTTGCAGAGGACCTAAGTTCAGTTCCAGGCATGGATAAGGTGCTTTATAACTATCTGTAACTCCAGTTCCAAGGAATATGACACTCTCTTCTGGCCTCCTCCAGCATCACACGCACAAGGCATACATTCTACATGCAGACAAACACTTATACATATAAAATAAACACTTTTTTAAAAATAGACAATGGTTTCATATACAAAAAGCAGTATAACAAAAGACAAATCAAGCCACCTGATCAAATTTTATAGGCCTTCCATTGCTTGTGCAATTCAGAAAGTATGAATTCATAGGACTAGTGGGATGCTCTTCAGGCCAACAACAGAAACATGGATCTTGACCATACTTGTTCAATTTATGTAGTAGTGGAGTTTGCCAACATTCACTCCCAGAGCTAAAGATCGAATCTGAATCCACAATCTCACACTGATGTAGCAGTGTCATGCCACGGAGCTATTCCTCAGGCCTGGAATTCACTCCCTGTGGCATGTTTAGGAAATATGGCCAAGGAACCAAGTACAAAGTGCTGGGTGATAGCAGAGGTAGGCAGAGGTGTGCAGGGTCTCACACTTGAGAAGATCTGAAAGATGGAGCCAAGTAGACACATACTGGAACTGTCATGTGGAGGGACCCAAGAGCCGAGAGCTGGCAGCTGAGTCTGCTCAGTGATTCCAGAGGCTGGTGTCAGCTGTTCTCCTAGTCATTCCCCCTTTTAGAAAGTACATTCTATTATTTAAAAAAAAAAAAAAAACTTCCAGATAATATGCAGTTAGAACTGATGCTCAAAATGGAAGCTGAGGGGCTTCAAATTAGCTTTAACACTTTCAGGCTTGAATGTGTTTTATGCACTTATCCACCACAAACAAAAAGTCCATAAGAATTAAACAAGAAAAACAATTAGTTTTACATTCTTTTTCATAAGACATGTCCGTTACATGCAGTCCTTCCTTGTCCCTTATGTCTAGCTTTTCTAAGTGTATATATATTTAGCATATTCTAAATATTATAAGTAATTTAGTATAAGAAGGAAAGAGGACTCCTCATCACCCCTCAATGATTGTTATAACTTAACTTTACTTCAGATTCCCTATTTATTGATGTGCTTAAGACTTTTGTTACCACAAAGCAGAAATCCAGTTCAAACGAGATTAATACCTTTTACTGTCTGAGAAGACACAAGAGTAACTCACGGGGAAGACGTCAAAGCTACAAGAAGCCATCACCTGTGATAGACAGTCTGTTTCTTGATGATTTACTTCTGCTTGTCTTTGCTTCTCTGCTTGCCAGCATCTTGCTTTTCTACTTCAGGCCAAGTTCTTCCTTGTATCAGTGCCAAGTGGCCCTAGGCAGCTGTGAGCTCGAATCCTGAGGCCATCTTCTTAGATTACAGAGGGGAATCCCACAGGGAATCTGCAAGAACTCGTGTGTGTGTGTGTGTGTGTGTGTGTGTGTGTGTGTGTGTGTGTGTGTTTATAGCTGCCACTAAGGGACAAAATACATCCATTGCCTAGGCCATGATGTACAGAGTCTAAGGTAAATGTCTGCTGTACTTTGGATTATGAACATCCCCAAGGGATATGTTAAGCTGTAAATGATGGGGGTGTACTGATATCCCAATACCTAGGAAATAGTTGAGGGAGGATCAGGGGTTTAAGGTCATCTTTGGTCTATCAGTTAAGATTTCTATTACTCTAACAAAGCACTATGACCAAGATGACTTACAAAAGAAAGCATTTAATTAGGCTTACAGTTACAGAGGGTTAGAGTCCATGATGGTGAAGCAAAGTCATGACAGCAGGAACAGTTGAGAACCCACACATCTCACAAAACAGCCAGCAGGAGGCAGAGCACTGGGGATGGTGAGGGGCTTTTGAGACCTCAAAGCCCACACCTAGTGACACATTTTTCCAACAAGGTTACAAGGTTACACCTTCCTAGACAGCTCCCCAGTGGAGGTGAGGAATGGGGTGGGAGGAACCAAGTATTCAAGCATTTGAGCCTATTACGGGGTTCATCCACATTCAAACCACCACATTTAGCCATGTAGAAAGCTTAAAGTCAGCTTGCCTGGGCTACATGAGACTGTCTTAGAAAAAGAAGAAGGAGGAGGAGAAGAAAGAGAGGAGAGGAGGAGGAGGAGGAGGAAGAGAGAGCGATTTAAAGGCTTGGTTCCCAGGCTGACATTATTGAGAGATAGTACTAGGACCATTCAGGTCTGTCTTGTGTTTGCTTTGCCTCACACATGCAGCTTAATGTGTTGCCACACCTCAGGTTCAAATCAATGGTGCCAAATAGACATGTGCTTTAAGTTTCCAAAACTGCAACCCCAAGTAAACCTTTTTTCCTTGTAACTTGATTGTCTCAGGTGTTTAGTTATGAGGACAAAAAGCTGACTAATATAACATTCTATCCAGACTTCCCCAATGGGCACTTTCCCAGAGGAGTAGGGAGGGGGGGAATCACTTGGTGGACGGGGGTGGGGACTGAGTTTCTCATAGCCTTCAGTAAGAGTGTGATACTGTCTTCTTGATTTATTCTCCATGCATTATAGGACACTGTTAGTGACAACTTCTGTGTGTGGCACTTACAGACTCTTTATTGCTTAGTTTTTGACCACTTACTCCATGACTTTGGCAGGAGATCTTAAATCTTCCAGTCTGGATACAACCAGCACCCAAATTCCCATATCATGTGAGGAAGGTTCTGTGTCCACTTTAACCAGCATGATATTGATTCTTACATGACAAATGAATCAGGATCCTTCCCGTGAGGCTTGGTGTCTGCAGCAAGGAGTTCACATCTTCGCAGTCTGGCCTGACACCATGCTTCCACAGCTAAGCCGACGTCCCCTGAGATCTGTCCTTATGGCACCTGGAAAGCATCTGCTAGCACTTTCTTTTTTTCTGTCCTATGTCTAATAGCACTCAGTGGCCTGCTCTGTGTGCTTTGAGGGAAGTGGATACTGTGAGCTAAGAGATGCTCTTCCTTTTGAGGTTAGTGCCTTCACATTGGCTGTGTCTTTATTATTTTGCAATCAGAAAATGGTTACCACAGGGACACATGAGGAAATGGAGCATTTTGCGAATGCAGTGATTGGCTTACATTAGGGGACTCCAGAAGCCAACCATATTAAATATATTTCAGACAAATCATGGGTTAGCACGTCCTGTGACACTTCAGTGCTGGCAAATGAAATCAGAGCAGGAAAAGGTGGGGCAGCAAATGCATCATTCCTTCTATTTAATTCCTTCAGCAGTGCAAAGAAGTCTGGCATATTAAATTTACACCCCACTTCTGCAGAGTGCAACTGGAAAAACTCCAGCTGTGTGCTTCCCAGCAGTGAAGGAGGAGCTGAAGGCTGCAGTTCTGTGTCTGGATGATGCTACCAGGGCAGTTCATGGCTGGGCCATTGGTGCATGACTATCTTGGCAAGAAAACTGGCCCAGTTAATACTGGGTCATTTCACATGTGTGTGTCCTGCCCACATGTGAGGCTTACACATATCTGAAGTTACACTAATCTCATAACACTCATGATATTAAGAAATGTGGGGTTCATACTCTGCTACATTTTGCTAACAGTAATAGTTGAGAAAGGGAGGCTCTAAAATGGATTTTCTGCACTATCATTTTGCTGAATATGCTCATTTAGACCAGCCTATAAAGATTTTTATTATCACTTCACAGTAAAAACTAATTTTGAAAACTATTCTATTTTTATTATATATGTGTGAGTGTTTTACCTGTATGTACATCTGTGCCCCATGTGTATGCTTGGTGCCTGCAGAAGAGGTGCCATCCAAAGGAAAGCATCAGATCCCCCTTGAAGCAGGGTTTACAGATGGCAGTGAGCTTTCATGTGGGTTCTGGAACCCAAATCCAGGTCCTCTGCAAGAGAAGCAAATGCTCTTAACTGCTGAGCCATCTCTCCAGCCTCATAAGGTAATTTTTTATCATATGTATATGAGACCTCAGACAAGAAGAGGATGCAATCAATTAGACACATCTGATTCCATGAAAACTTGTGAAGTTGCCAATTTTTCTTCTGTCCCTCAATCAGAGAGAAAATGTCATATCTCCTGGGGGCCACTGATGGATGTGGTGATATGGGTTTTGTATATATTCAAAGGACTCAGAGAAGAATTTCTTGCAGTTGAACCAGAAGGGAAAGTGTTCAGGAGATTTTAGATTGTAAGCAGTTTTTCTCTAGGCAATTTAAGGCCATTAGGTACCTTCCAGACTAACCGCTGTGTGGATGGAGCATCACTGTGTGCTCCATCTCTTTCTTTGTGGGAATAAGAGAACACATATTCTGACTGCACCCTTGTGTGAGCATATTAAGTCTTCCTTAACTGTGACTCAGTTTGGAGCCTGATTTCTGGCCCTATATACCCTTAAATCTCAGTTCTACCAGAATGGTGAGTGCCTCATATTTGGGGAATTAATCCATGTGAACCATATGAATGTAGTTTCTGTATAATATTTACACTCTCAGGAGCCAAGTATGAACAGATTCAAGTGTCTTTGAGCAAGCAGGCAATTCACTTTGTCCTCTGTTTGTAAATTGCAAATGTTCACAGCACCTACTGCCTAGGGCTGTACCCAGCCCAGCACACAGCCCTACAGGCTCTTATGACAATGGTCATTGCCACTACACTATGCTGCCTCCCCACTGCACTCTTCAGAATTTCACTCTTCAATTGCACTGACCAAATGCCTGAGCATTCTCTTGGGAGTGACTGCCAAGAAAACACCCAGATTTCAGGGAAACTTTACCTTTGAAGACTATCCAGAAGCCAAACTGGTCCAAATATCAAAGCTCCTGACATTTCTTTCCTTCAGTATGGAGATGGGTAAAGAAGTCATAGAGTATACCGACAGTGGAGTAGTAATTACCTAAAAGAAGAATGAAGTATGAAGGCACAAACAAGCATATGAGAATGTTCCATGAAGCCAATCTAAAAAGGCCACATAATATAGATTCCAACTATTTAGAATTCAGGAAAAGTCCAAACTGTAGCAGGAATGTAGCAAAATGACTGATGGCTTCCTGGGGCTAGACAGGCAGCTCTCACAGGATTTAAGTGCATGCTCTAACGGTGCACATGTCAGGACGCACTCACTGCTCCAAATCCACTGAGGCATGAGCTGTGGGCTTATAGTGATAGGGACTTGCCGTGGCAACCTCATCAACTCGAACAAATGCACCACTCTGGTGGCAGATAGTGACAGCCTGGGAGGCTGTGCATGCCTTAGTACAGAGAACTGATGGGAACACTTTGTACCCTTCTGCTCAACTTAGCTGTGAATCTGAAACTGCTCTAAAATTAGTCTATTAAATAAAGATTAACAGAGAAACATCATAGGGAATAACTTCAAACAATCAACTACTTACTACTTAAATGCAAATATTAGCAAGAAAAATATTAAAAAGGAAAACACTGCTTCCAGATTCTCTCAGTATGTCCATTCCGCCATCCTAGTCCAAATCTCCCTCTCTCTCTCTCTCTCTCTCTCTCTCTCTCTCTCTCTCTCTCTCTCACACACACACACACACACACACACACACACACACACACACACACACATACACACACACTGCTTGCCCAGCTCACTCCATGGTCTTCCCTGCTGCCGCCCTCCAACTGTTCTAGCTACTTCAGCTTATACTTCATGCATGTAAACCATATGATTTCAACTGCCCCTTGATCCTAACCTCCACACAGGAAAGCCCAATTCTTTATGCCTTCTTTAGCAGCCTGAGTCCCAGACTCTCCACTTCTCCTCACCCTGCATCTCTCCTTCCCTAAGTCAGCCATTACCCTGGCTGTTCTTCTAAAAGATCATCCATGTCTGTCCCATGACTGGAATCCGGTCTGCTTTCTCCTAGGACAGTGGTTTTCAACCTGTGAGTTATGACTCCTCTTGAGGTGGATTGACCCTTTCACAGGGGTCACTTAAGAGCATTAAAAAACATGGATATTTACATTATTATTCACAACAGTAGCAAAATTACAGTTATGAGGTAGCAACGTAATAATTTTAGGGCTGGGTGTCACCACAATGTAAGGAACTGAATTAGGTTGCAGCGTTAGGAAGGTTAAGAACCACTGCCCTAATGAGTCTTAACATGGCTGCTAGTGTGTCCCCAACACACATAAACCTTGTCTTCCCTCTGCCTTCTCCATAGTTCTTTTTCTTAAAAAAAAAAATTTATTTATTTGTTATGTATACAGTGTACAGAAGAGGGTTTCATATCTCATTATAGATGGTTGTGAGCCACCATGTGGTTGCCGGGAATTGAACTCAGGACCATTGGAAGAACAGTCAATGCTCTTAACCTCTGAGCCATCTCTCCAGCCCCCTCTCCATAGTTCTTATTAGCATTCATTCTGTACCATCTTCTTGCGCACCAGCACACAGCCCTACAAAGGCAGGAGCCTTTGTTCAGTGGTAATTTTCACTCCAGGGCCCCAGGACACTGGCTGCTGTAATAGGAACAGAACTGAGCTATGTAAACCATGTTTATCAGCAGAGCCAGGTTTTCAGGGAACCTGGTACCCCCAGTACCTGGTAGTTAGCCTGGCCCTCACCCTGCTGAACTCAGCAGATGCCTGAGGACTCCATGTCAGAGCTAGTTGTGGTGTTTGAAGTGCCCTTCTCACTTCAGCAGTCTTCTGTCTTCTTCAAGTACCGTGTCTTGATGGAGAAAGAGCCAATAACATTATGCCAAGAAGTATGTATTCTTGAATTCTTTTGTAATGCAAACACGTTGAGCCAGATGGGTGACAAAAGCCCCAGAGAGCACAACTCCTGCCTCCTTGCACCCATGAGCTGATGAGGGACAAAGTGAAGTAATAGAAACCACAGTGGGGCAGTCCATGTGTGGCCCACATCATACTATCTGCTTCTCTTTCGTGGTACATTAATGATGAATCTAGGAAAGCATTAACACCCTTGATGGCAGAGCCTTCAGCTGCCTCAAAGATGCTGATGATAAGGCCACCAGTTAATAGGACAGTGCTCCACTCTCCCAGATCCAGTGTGGTGGTTTGAACAACAGTGACCCCATGAGCTCATATAGTTACATGCTTGTTCCCCAGATGATGAACTATCTGGAACGAGTGGATTAAAGGAGATGTGTCACTGGTGGTGGCTCTCTCTCTCTCTCTCTCTCTCTCTCTCTCTCTCTCTCTCATTTGTGTGTGTGTGTGTGTGTATGTGTGTGTGACTTTCTCGGTCTCTTTCTCTGTCTGTCTTTCTCTGCCACTCCACCCTCTGTGAATCAGGATGTAACATCCTCGGCACTGCTTTACTACCAGGCCTGCCTACGTACTTCCATACTCCCCTGCAAGATAATTGACTAACACTCTGAACCTGTAAGCCAGCCCCCAGTTAAACAATTTCTGTTATAAGAGTTGCCCTGTTCATGGTGTCTCTTTACAGCAATGGAACACTGATTGAGACTCCCAGGTTTATGAGAATTTCAATCAGCTGAATCAATAGTCACTAAAAATGCCCTCTCTGTTCTCCCTGAGACAAATTACATTAAAAGATGTTGAAATAATGTCTTCAGTTCAATGTTGGTTCTCACACACCTGCGTTCCAACTCGTTAAAAGTGTTATTTATGAGCTAATCATCTCATATTAAAATTAAATGCCATAAAACTTGAATTAGCTCAATTGAATTTACAGCGTTCCCTAACATATTTATCCAGTTCTCAGTGAAGCCCCGAGAGAGTTCAGTCTCAGTCTCATTAGATAAGACAGAATTCAGCACCAAGCCCTACTTATCCACAACTGTAAAGTGACCACAGGCATGGAGGAAGAAATGGCCCCAGGCTCTTGTCCTCCATCTAAGAACTGAGAAAGATCAGCTTCACAAGATGCAATCTGAGACGAAATTAATGGATGCAGAATTGAGGCAACAGCTCAGCTGATGAGGTGCTTGCCACACGAGCAAGGTGACCTGTTTTACTGGTTACCCCTGGGACGTGATCTTAAGACCCTTTTGCTAAGAACACCACACACTCTAGTTACAGAATGTATAGAGTTCACATTCCAGCAGGAAATGCCCTCTCTGACAGCTGTATTCATGGTAGTGGAAATTATGCAATTTGCTGTAGGCTATGTCACAGTCTGAGGTGAGTTCCACAGGGCTTTTTGTGGAGATACTAAGTGAGACCAACACCTGTGAGGGCCTGGAGAGGTAGCACCAGCCACAGGAGGAGGCTAGCTAAGGGCTGGTAGTTTCACAGCCTCTGCCACTACCTGGGAAGTTCTAGGGTGGTTTGAGACAACCCTAAATTGAGATGAAAAGACATCTCATTTTCTACCCACCAACTTTTGAGTGTGCTTCTCTACCTCATCCTTGGAGAAGGCAACCAGAGAGGGACTTAAATGGGAGTTACTGGTGGTCAACATCTGGAACATCTGGAAGAGCGCATCAGGCCCCAGAGGGCGTGTGCTGCCTGCTCACAAAGGATGACATGCTACCATGTCCATGCACATGTCCGCAAAAACTGGGACAGTGGATACTTTGAGCTACTCAATCAGAGACGGCTTAGACTGCAATTAATTAGGTTATTTTTAGCAAGTAAAGCAGGTGGGCTTAAGATACAAACTCTCACTGGACTATTATTGCACTTTTAAGGAAAAGAACATAAGTAAGAACAGGAAATTAAAGATACACATATACATTAATTTGGGGGGAACAGAATCTCACCATGAATTGTTGTGCGGTATTTACCTCAGAAGACTTACTTCTCAGACATGGGTGTAAGACAATAGAGAGTCTTTGTTAGCCAGCCAGAAGCTACGCTCGTATTTGGGATCCCAGTATAGCCCTGAACCTTTCTCAGCCTGAGCTTTTAAGCACACACACACACACACACACACAAATGTTCTGAGTTGACATACTTTAGTAAACAAGAACAGTTAGCCAGAAGCAAAACTACAGAAGCCAAAACCTAAAAGCAAAGTTAGTAGATTTAGAGACTTTTCCAGAACCATATGGACTTTGATGGATTAGGTCTTTATTTTCATTTTAACAGGTGATACTGTCTATGAACTGAGTTTTACAGCTTGAATGGAAAGTCCATCATGGGGACAGCTGTGCTAAGGGCTGGGGGCCTGTTACATGGATCCCTGGCTGGCCTCAACCCCTCAAAAAATCTGCCTGCCTCTGCCTCTGCCTCCCAAATGCTGGAATTAAAGCTGTGCTTTAATGTGTGTGTATATATGCACACAAAATTTTAAGCATATTGAAGTTATACTTTAACACATGAAACATAAAATTGTACATGTTTGTAGTATCCCATGTGACTTTTAATATGTTTAACTAGGATAAACTCATCTAGTAAAATATTTTAAATTTCTATATTGGAACATTCAAAATATCTCTTGAAACATCCTATAAATATATATAATATGTAAACATATATATGCACTTTTGACACAGGGTCTTACTCCATGACTCTGGCTGGCCTAAAGCTTACTATGTAGACCAGGCCTTGAACTCATACAGATCCATCTCTCTGTGCCTCCTGAGTGCTGATTAAACATATGGGTAATGTATACAACCACAGCCTGCTAAAGATACACATTTTATAATTTTAAGAAATTACTATTTTTATCCTATGTACATGAACGTACATAAGTGCCTTCATGACTATTTGCACTCTACTTGCAGACCTGGCATCCACAGAGACCAAAAGATAGCATCAGATCCCATAGAACTGGAATTAGAGATGGTTGTGAGGCATCATGTGAGTGCAGAGAATTGAACCTGGGTCCTCTTCAAGAGCAGTGAGTGCCCTTAAATGCCAAGCCATCTCTCCAGCCACTGAAGATGTGTTTTTAAAAACTGTATTTTAATAGTTTTTGTTATTCTCAAAGATTTTGTGTAAGGGATTACACTGCCTTAGGTCAGTGGTCCTCAGCTGAATGCTCAGGGCCACAAACCCTGCTGTTTTAGACTGGGGTATAGCTGAGATTGAGAGCCACTGTAGTCAAAGCTGACAGGGCTGTGGCCATTCACCTTGATATAGTAGAGATGTATTGACCAAATGATTTCCCACACTGAAAAGCACCATAGCTTGGTCCCCACACTGTGGATGCAAACACTGTGACAGCCATCATCCAATAGGCTGAGAAGCCAGAGCACATGGCCCATGGAGATAAATTTGGTCATCATGAACCAGTAATTTGGTAACAGCTGTGAGTAAAGTTCATTTGACATGGTGTCTGCTTTTATTTATCAACAAGACAGAGAGTAGGCATCCAAGGAAACCAGTTGCATCTGCTTCTATAAAAGATTTTCTGTCCTAGTTTTTCAAAGCTGGTATTCACTCAGCTTCCCTTTTTCAAAGTTGTCACCATTGCGAGTTCAGAAGGTTCACACATGAAAACAAACAGAGCCTGAATGTACTGAACATTTTCTTATCTGAAGTAAAAGATTCTATTTTTCTTCAATCTGGTTTTATCAGCTTAGGTTATGTGCTGATGACTCATTCTATTGTTAGAACTTAAAGCACTTTTGAAAAATAAAAGTCAAAAAGTCACTCGGTCTACATGGGAAATTTGGCAGCTAAAATATACATAACATAAAACTTCCCATTGTAGCAATTTTGTGCCTGCGTATGTCTTGGGAGGTGAGCATGTGTATATGTGCATGTATGAAAGTTAGAAGTCAACCTCTGGAGCTTTTCATCAGATGCTGTGCACCTTTTTTCTTTGGAGCAGGGTGTCTCTCACTTACCTCAAACTCGCCTATCAGGCGAGGCAAGTGCCAGAGATCTACCTGTCTCTTTCTCCAAACACCGAGATCTCAAGCACATGGCACATCTCCAGCACTTTTAGGTGGGTTTCTGAACCCGGGTCCTCACATTTGCACAGTAAACACTATACCAACTGAGATGTCCCCTTGGTCCTGTGATGAGTGACTCATGCTGTTGAGCAACTGTGGCCACCACCCCCATGCAAAACCTTTTTACCTTCCCAAATGACAAGTCCATGTTCATTTACCCATAGGTCCACACTCCCTTCTTCCTTCTCCCCTAGCCTCCTGCAACTACCAGCCCACTTCTGCTCTATGAATTTGACTATTGTAGGAGTTACTGATGAATGTAAGCTGTCATGTAGGTGCTGGGAACTGAACTTGGGTCCTCTGCAATAGCAGTCAGTGCTTTAACCCCAGAGCCATCTCTCCAGCTTCACATTCACCATCTGAACTATTATACAATCTGCATCCCGGTTATATTAAGGACATTCATATTGTCTTAACATTATTACCATCTTACACTTCTAGAATCAATGCCAACTTGTCATTCTCAGTTTCTTTTCTAGTCTCCACTAACCTCCATCCTTATTTCTGCCCGTGACTGTAACTCATCTGGATATTTATGTCAGTAGAATCTTACACTATTATACTTCTATGGCTGCCTTATTATTCACTTAGCATCAAGTCCTCTTAGTTCATGCACGGTATAATACATGCCAGGATTTTTTTTCTACAAGCAGATTAATATTCAGTCAGCAATCCCCATGTTGCTTTTCTGTTCATTCCTCAGAGGACACTTCTGTTTCTTCTACATTTTAGCTATTACAAATACTGTTGCTATGGCTATAAATGTGCAAATAAGAATAGCAATTCTTGGGGTGAAGTGCATGAGACGTGGAGAACTGACCACAACCAGAATCACCTGAGAAATGTAAGATCAGCCTGCATAGTGTATAAAATGCCCTCAGATCCCTGATTGAAGCATCAATTATATTCTGCTGGACCTTGTTTTTAAGATTGTGTATCTTGTCATAATCAACTGTATGTCACACCATGCTATTTCAGAAAGTCATCTGCCACTAGAAAGTATTTCTCAGAGAATTCTTGTGAGATCCGTTGCCTAGGAACCATTTGATAATCCTCATTGATTTAGCTGATGAAGAAAGGATGGGGGAGTCACTCTGCTTAAAATATCCATTTCAGTCCATGAAACCCAAGAGGCTCACCCTTTTCCCCCTATAGATCGCTCATATTGGAGAGATGAAGAGCTGCATGAGACACTAATTTGTTTTAAGAAACTAAAAACATGAGCTTAGACCAATTTTCTCTATGCCAGTGTGTTCTCTTTGCACAAAGGGGATTGTGGCTTTTTGATCTGAGAATAATTGTTCTGACAGTTTGCTAGAGATGTTTAAGGGTAACATGTGAGTAAGAATTAGGACATGACTCTGATACCAGACCCATAGCATGAACAAAGGAAGAAAAATGCACTATTGGCTGGTATTGACTGGTTAAGGAAGTGACAGAACAAGCAGCCCACACCCCATAAAATACAAGTCCACGGTCTCAGACCTGGCAAGGTAATTGCCTTTTCTGATGTAGTGGCAAATTAGTATTTTAATTCATTGCACTTGGGGTGTCTATTCATACCCTTTGCTACAGAAAAGGCAATGAGTTTAATTATAGACTCCTGTCTCAGACTGTCCCCAAGGAGAAGGCTAAAGAATATGCACCTGCACTGCCTTTCTAACAGCTCACAAATTTTCTGAAATACAACTGGCCTCGAGGTTGTCTAGAAGATTGTAGATCTGTTCACTTAAAAGGCTGAGAAAAATAGCCTCTGTAGATGCCTAGTGATGGAGGGAGCCTGATAGCTCTGTACAGTCTGTGTGATTCTTTCTAGGGAGATGAAGTGACCTGGTCATAATTAACTATGGGTATGCACTTGCTCTCCAGATGGACAGGGACACAGGACATGGGCCATTAGAAAGAAAAAAAATCAAACTTCAAATTGCTGGGAAAGAAAATTTATAAAATAGCAGTTCTAAATCTGTGGTCACAATCCCCTTGGCAAACCTCTCTCTCAAAAATATTGACATTATGATTCATAACAGTTGCAAAATTATAGTTATGAATTATCAGCAAACATAATTTTATGGTCAGGGATCACTACAGCATGAGGAACTGCATTAAAGGACTGGAGATGACTGCCCAGCTCTGTTGTTCCCAGGGCCATGATAAGGCAGAATATTTTGGTGAGAAGACATAAAAAAACAAAGTGGCATAAATCATGGTAGCCAGGAAGTGGAGGAGGAGTGGGAATAAGCTAGAACTTTCCAGCCCAGTGACCTACTCCATCCATTCCGGTCCCACGCACTACTCTCTGCCACCTCTCATTAATGCTGCTCCATTATGAATCCCTCGGAGGATTAAGCCACTGATGAAATGAGTTCCACTTGCCCAAAACCTCACCTTAAACATGGCTGCACCAGGAACCAAGCCTTTGGAGGGACACTTATAACCAATGATGGAAAAACATATTTTTTCTCCAAACTGTAATTCTGAGGAATGTCTATTTTATTCATCTTGAGAGCCCAATTTTTTTACATCTCATGCAACAGATAGCAGGTGCCAACTTGGGCTTGATGAATGAGATGAGCCATATGTCACTTAGAAAGACCTGAACACAGCAATATTATTCTCCATGACTAAATTAGATTTTAGTCAATAACTGCTTCCACTGTGATTTTTTTTTAACTGCTTTAGCAACCTGTGCAATTCTCTTAACCTATCAGCCTGCTTCTCAAATCTAGATGTGATAACTTGAAAGCTTTGTAATAGCTTTCAAAGTTGGGAAAATGTCCATGGTGCTGAGTTTCTTCTCTGGTGGTAACATGGGCAAACATCTTTTATCCTAGATAGGACACTGATGACAGACAAAAGAAATTATTCAACTCATGTCTAACTTGGGAACAGTGAGTTTATTGGGATTAATTACAGGAGTGTAGGTGCAGGGTTATTTACAGGGTCACAAGTAGCCAGGCATGAGGGCATATAGCTTTAATCCCAGCACTTGAGAGGCAAAGGCAGGTAGGTCTCTGTGAGCTCAAGGACATCCTGGTCTATATAACGAGTTCCAGGACAGCCAGGGCTATGGAGAGAGTTCCTGTCTCAAAACAAGCAAATAAATGGCTCAGATACAGATGTTAGGGTGATAACTCATGAAAGCTGCATCCTATAAACTCCCTGAACGCCTTTCCAGCAGCTCAGCCAGTTCAGTTCATTATTGTTATAGTGGGGAGCATGGCAGCACACAGGCTGACATGGTGCTGGAAAAGTAGCTAAGAGTTCTACATTCAAATCTACAAGCAGTAAGAAGAGAATGATCCTGGGCCTGGTTTGGGCTTTTGAAACCTCAAAGCCCATCCCCAGTGACACACCTCCTCCATCAAGGCCATACCTCCTAATCCTTCTCAAATAGTGCCACTCCCTGATGGCTAAATACTCAAATATGTAACACAAACTACCATAGGGCTTGTGAATGATTCTTGTGAGTTTCAGAAACTTCCTGAGCCACTTAAGCTTTATTTACTCCCTGAACCTTGTGAGTTTCTTTTACCTCTTTAATCCTAACAGCCTCCTCCTTCCTGGAGAGAATATTTAAATTCAGAGAAAGCTATATCGCCCATGGTCTCAGTTGGATGGTTTCTTTTTGTGGCTTCACCATGAGTTTACACATCCTTGGGCAGTTGATCTTCACAGCCTGCCTGACCTGTTACTTCCAGCTTTCCTCACTAGCCCCTCTCCAATCTCAGCCCCTGAGCTGTTGGAGATCACAGATACAACTGCAGCTTTGGAAGTTTCCAGTTCTGACACTATTTATCTCGTTTACTCTGGACTCCAGTTCTGTCAAATTTTTTCCCAGAAATTTGTCTTTATGGGTAATTATTTGAACAAGCTCCAGTACTGCTGGCACAATGGACTTGTTACCCAGAGACCCCAGGCAAGAGGTCAGAACTTACAATCTCACATTATGGGCATTTGTTTGGACACCAGCAGCTTCCAGGGGTTTCTCTGCTGATTTCCAGCTCATTCATAGAACTGTTGTGCCAGGATATGGGGTCCTGCAGTAACTCATTCCCAGGCCATACACTTTCTCTGGGTCTTCACATCTGGCTAAACTCAGCTTATTCCTGTGCTCAGTCCAGACCATATTTCCTTCTGGAAATCTCCTTGGGCTCCATAAGCCTGAACAAGTCTGTACCCCTCTGATCTCCTGGTATCTTTCAGGTGATGAGGTCAGAAGGTAAAGTACCAGGACAGTATCAGCTCCTGCAGCATGCCCAGGACCTCTGACAACACCTAAAATCGAAGATATCAATGTCAAGGATGCTGACAATATGTATCTGGGCTTTGTTTCCACATCAGTTCCATGTAGTATACAATTTGTAAAAGCATTGACTCTAATGCTGTTGAAAATTAGGAAGCCTGTCTCTCCCAGGCACACTAACAAAAGGTAAGCATCACCGGAGTGTTCAGAAATACAATGGCATGACAATTCTGTTCATCTCCCTCTAAGGAGAGTTAGCATTATTTTCAGCAGCACATGTAGAGCTCCTATAGAAGTCCAACTTAAAATTCTGCTCCTGCAGCCGTGAGCATGCTACTGGATAAAGCTCAAGTGTCTGCTCTCCTGGACCTAGCTTCTGTTTCACATGATGTTGTGTTTTTCTTTCACATATGATGTTGTATCTGGGCCCTGGATGTCTAATCTATCGCATCACTTGTCAGACAGCAGATACTGAGCACAAGGCTGTGTGCAAAGATGGAGAGGTTCCAGGTAACTAAGACCCGGAGCATCCTCCTTCCCTCTCCAGGTAATTGCATGAATAATGTAATGAAACAGAAGAGGAATTGGAAAATACACAAACATGAAGGAGGAGGTACTGGTCACAGGAAGTGACACCAGGATGCTGCTCTTTACTCTCTGGCTGACTCTCAGAGCCATACCATCTCTAACCAGTGATTTCTTCTCCATTGTTGGTCTAAGAACGCCCCTCCTTCCTTATGACATTTCCTTGGCCAGTGTAAATTATCCATGCTGGGGCCTTCCCCAATCCAGCTAACTCCTATCCTTAGAGAACTCTTAGAGTTTCCCCAGCCAGTGTGAATTACCCATCCTGGCCCTCCCCTAGTCTGCCTAACTCCCACCCTTAGAGACCTCCACCCTGGACTCTAAGTGATACTCTTCTTGGAGGCTCCACTAACACCTGTTGTGCCCCACCCCATGAATTGCATCTACCTCTGTTGAAAGAGAAAACTACAACTGATACAGTTAGGCAGAAATTGAGTGGCTTAATTAGTTTGCAACTCCAGAATCCAGTAATAGTTCAGACAAAAATGGGTGGGTTATGATGTGTAGCCAGGGGAAAAGGAGTGACATACAGAAGTTGGGAGTGAGTAGGCATAGTCAGAGTGCTTAGACCATGTGTCTGCCATATCTGACCATGAATTGTTGGTCACTTTCTACAAGGGCAGGTTACACTGTTTACATACATGGTGGGCTCCCAGTTCACTGTGCACACTGAATTCAGGCCAAGCATAAACTTTCAGCAAAGCAATTCAATTGAATAACTCCAGCTTCAAACACTAGCTCTGTGTATGAGTCAGAAGCCCCTGAGAATCACCCATGGATCATTTTTATGATCCAAAGACTACACAGTATGGGCTTTCCTACCCTCAACTATTTGGGGAGTAAATGGCATTGTTAGTGTAAATCCTTTAGCGCTAAATAAGACAACCAAGAAGGAAGACATCTTGACTTTGGCCACAAAGCTACTTTGTCACCAATGGGACTCAGGATGTGTTATTCCAAATATGATACTGAGCGTTGAGGCTCACCCTCACCTTCATCCCATTCACAAAGGGTCCTCTGAATTGAGCTTCCTCTTAGATGAGTTGCCTTTTCTTTGCCCAGAGAAAGGAACAGACTTGTGCATGAAGATGCAGAGGAGAATCTGAACAAGATGAATGTGCTGTGTCCCCAAACATAATGTGCATCACAGCAGGACCCCCTTTCTCCACTCTGACCTCTCTGTAACTATCCACTCTTCATCAAACTGGAGCATGAAAACACACAAGTTTTTTCTCCCTCCACTCCACGCCACCCCAACCCTCCATCCCCATCAGCAAGCCTCCAGGATCTGTCTCTCTCTACCACCCCAGTACCAGGGTTAGATGGATCTGAATTCTGGTCCTCTTGTGTGCACAGCAGACATCTGACTCACCACACCATGTCCTCTCCCAGCCTACTTCCTGAAGTCACCATTTCTGAAGGTCCCCACACCACTGTTAGGGCTCAGAAAATAATACCCCCAAATTATGGTGCGCTGGCAGGCTGAACTGCAGCCAGTTCATTCCCCTTTCTCGGTCCTTGGTCCTCTTTCTCTCCACTTCCCTAAAGAACAGATCCACCAAAGAGCAACTCAACGGCCCTTAGTCTTTCAACTGTAAGTTTCTCAACCCGGGAGGATCAGGCTGCTAACACAGAGAAACTCAAACTTCAGTACTTCAGAGCCCAGGAAACTTTGTCCCAGGACACTGCCCTCAGGGCTCACTGGCTACTGCCTCCCCCAAAAATTAAAAGATAAGTAAAAATTTATGTTTTATATATATATATAATGTACAGCACATAACATATATTATGATTTACTACCCTTCCAAACTCGATCACAGGACCTACCCACCGTTTCCCCTGAGAAGGAGGTCTCTAAGCCCACCCACTGGCTCCTCTTTGTTGCCTGATGCGAAGGGACCCTGTGCACTTGTTCCTGGTAACAGCTTTCTGCCCTTCCCCCATCGGCCAGTTTACCTCAGCAGACTAGATGCCCAAACCTCCAAAAGGAAAACTCTGAGCTTGTCTAGCCTACCTCAAACCTATATTAAATAAAACTGTCTGTGTCCAGCCAGCCAGCCTTTCATTGAGGGCTGAGGGAGAAATCAGTCTTTCCTTACCTAAGCTGAGGGTGGAACCCAGAAGCCAAGACTCTTGGGAGCCATTTCCTGCTTCATCATAGGGCCCTTAGTAGCTTCTTCCATACTGTTTTCAGTGCCTTTTGGTTTAAAGAAGATTGACTATAAAGAAATATAAACTATTAAAATTTATCCAAATAAAAATTACATGGGCTGCTTAGTGTCTTTGTCAGCTTAACTCCAGTCACTTGGGAGGAGGGAACAAACTTCAGCTAAGAAAATGCCTCCAGAAGACTGGCCTGGGGGCAAATCTGTAGGACATTTGCCTGGTAAAAGAGTGATAAGGGAGGGCCCAGCTCACTGTGGATTGTGCCACCGTGGCCAGGTGGTCTTGGGGGCTAAAGAAAGTAGGCCGTGCGTGAGCCATGGGGAGCCAGCCAGTGAGAAGGGACTTGAGTTCCTGCCTCCAGCTTCCAGGCCTGACTCCCTCAGTGATGTGCTGAAGGAAACTCTCTCCTTCCCATGTTGCTTTTGATCACAGTGTTCCTCACAGCAACAGAAAGCAAAACGAAACAGTCACCAAATCAATGTATCTAGCGTCAGAATGACCCAGTACTACAGGTACATAATGTAATTTGCGGGCTTTGTTCTGCTCCTCAACAGGGGATTGAGATGTTAACAGGAGTTGTGGTTTCTACTCCTTTGCCCCAACATCTCTCATGTGACCCTCTTGTGGGTGTCTGCTATCTCCAGGGCCAATGTGTGTTCTTCATCATGCACTCAAATAGCTTTAGAGGATGGGGAGATGTCACCTTCACCTGAAGGTCTCTTTTCCTACGTAAAAATGAAGCAGAGAGCAATTCGGGACCAGTAAAAGGATGGCTAATTCCTTCTCGGGCTGGAAGCGGCAGTCTGGCTTGGTAATAGCCTGTGTTTTTCAGGAGTTTCAGGCGAGTCTGGGCTCGTGCAGCTATTTATAGAAGAAGCTGCCAGGTGTGTATTTGATGCCCAAGGGGTCTGCAGGGATAGATCAAGCCCAAGAGAAAAAGCGCTGCAGGGACAGTGGCTGCCAGTGGACAGTTGGGGCTACAGCTGGGCTCCTGACTCTACATTGTCCTTTGCTCCAGCTCTACAAATATGCTTGTTCCACACCAAACCTTGGGGACATTGTAAACCAAATCAGGGCAATCAGTTTTCCCAACTGTGGTCATCTGGAGAAGGACATGGTGGTGTCTCTGTATTGGCCTAAAGCACTGAGGCCTATCTGGGACTGATACTCTATCCAGCACTGAGGCCATATCCAGGACTGAGGCCTGTCCAGCACTGAGGCAAAGTAGAGCAAAGAAGTTTTTTTGTTTTTTTTTTTAAAGAAGCCCAAATAAGCATTTAAACACAATAGAAATGTAAAATTTCAGAAATAAAAGAATCTTAACATATTCCAAGAGAAAAAAAAAGAAAGGAAAGAAAGAAAGAAAAAGAAAATTAAGAAAAGGTACATCTTCGTCCAGTTGCTTAAAACAAATGATCAAGGCAAAATCTTGGAACAGCTGAAGAAAAAAAACCTTGGCTACAGAAGAGGTACTGCTGCAGATTTTTCAATAGGAGTCATGCATATCCTAAGACCATGGAGTGACATCATTAAAACACTGCAAAGAACAAGATCAGGCAAAATTCTGGGTATTCAATAAAAAACATTTTCAAACAATGGAAGCAAAACAAAGATTTTTCCCCAGAAACTGAGGAATGCAACAGCAGCAGTTTGACATTGTAATATTGAAGGACTCTTTTTTGGGGGGAGGGGTGGAGAGCAACTATTTTTGAGTCCAGAAGTTTCCACACAAGAGAACAAAGACAAGTAGGAACATAAATGTTGTATAAATGACAAATACATTTTCCTTACTTTTCAAATATGAAAACATCTTTTTGTTTTATAGTTGCTTTTATTTGTTGCACGTGTGTGAGCATGTGCATTTGTGCCCACGTAAATGTGAGCCCACAAGTGTCCCAATAGAGGCCATTTTTGCTGGGGTTAGTTCTCTTTCTACTGTGAGGGTCTTGGGGGTAGAACTCAAAGTGTCAGACTTGGTGACAAGTGCCTTTACCTGCACAGTCATTTCTCCAGCCATCAAATAGCTCCTTGAGAAACTGAAAACCAATTGACAGTTTCAAGTGAAGTGCTAGCAATGTATTGTGGGATTTATAACATAAATGAATTAAAACTACATCAATAACACAAAATTCAGGACAGGTAAAGTTCAAAAACACTGTCACGATATTCTGAAATAGTACCAAAAATTATATAGCATTACTTGAAGTTGGACTGGAGTAAATTTTTAAAATGTGTATTGTAAAGCCTGGATCGACTGTTAAAACATAACAAAGAGCTCTGGATGATAAACAAAAAGCAGAGATGGAGTGATGAGGATGCAGGCATGCTTGCACCGTCAGCACCAGAATCCAACTAGGGGAAGATGCAGAGCCAGCTGTAGCCATGGACTGTACCTTCACATTATGTGAATCCATAATAATAACTCAAAATAAAACAGTTTAAAAGGGCATATCTCACTATGTCACTTCAACTTTATTGTCTTCACCTCCCACAATTGAGAGACCATTTTTAAAAGCTAAAGTATATACTTCAAGATTAAAAGCAGGATGATAACTGTAAATGATTTAGCGGAGCAATTACATTCATCCTAAGTTTCTGAAATCAAAGTCAAAACATTACTTCTGTTTCCAAACCAAACCCACAAACAAATAAGAAATGCCCAGCATAAAGAAGACAATCATTGCCTAGTATGTGGAAGGTCCTGGTCCAAGAAGAGAAAAGAAAAGAAAGGGAGGGGGAAGGAAGGGGAGAGAACAAAGATGTAGGGTGTTAAATCCCAGCTCAACCCCTTTTGTGAAATCAACTTCCTGTGTCAATCAAAGCAAGTTCAATAACCAGAAGCGAGGCGCCATCCCCTCCTTCCCCCGACACAGGTTCAGCTAATCACCCATTTCTCCTAATCTCTGTGTTTCTGCTCTAGGGGCTGTGGACACTCAAAAGCTGACTGTGTTTCTCTTGGATTGCCAGGAGGTAGCACTAGACTTCCTTGCTCTCTGGGCTGACCCAAGACTGTGACAGGTGACCTGCACTCACCCCCTGAGCCGTCAATGCTTCAGCTCCAGGGGTGGTCCTAGCACAGGTACCTCAGAGTGATGCCAACTTCTTGGCTTACAGCAGCATAACTTAAATTTCACACTGTGTTACCTCTGTGTGGAAGACTGCTTTTGCTTATGGCATTTTTTCTGTAGGTACTCCAGTCACCCTGGCTTAGGGTTCCACCCTTACCCATTGAGACATTAGCTAGCTCTGTATTTCTGCCACAGGCTTGCTTTTAAACCAGGACTCATTCTGAGGTAGGGAGTCAGGATTCTGGCAAATGAGGTCAAGTGAAACACAATCCAGACCATGACATCCATCTCTACAGAGAAAAGGTTGTGAGTAAAAAAAAAAAAAAAAAAAAAAAAAGAGGGGACCAAATGAGATGTCATCAGTGATGGGAGTCAGGACTAAGGACGCCTCTTCAGAAAACCTGGGGACTGCTCTGGCATGGCGGCACTTCCAGGGGCTTGTGGGGAGGTAAAAGGAAACAAAAAACATGAAGTGTGGTCCCCTGTGGTCCGATGATGAGCTGGGCAAAGTGTTCCTTCAGGACAGTGTATTCCAAGGCCATTTCCCTAGCCCCAGCCACAAGCTGGATCGGTGCATGTGACTGTCCCATTGTTTCTCAGAGGAATCAATGGTCTTACAAATACTTGACATTTTTCTAGAGTTCAGGACATACCACTGTTTTCCTTAGACACATGTTTGTCTAAAGCTAGACAGAATGTTCAAAAGCTGTGAAGTATATAGCTGGGTAGAGAAACCACACAGTTGAGAGAGGTGAGCTGTCTGCCCATTTCACAAGCAGCCATGTTGGCTAATCTGGAAGTCATGGAAATAGAACAAATGAGTGGACTGCCACTCTTGACATCACCCGAAACTCGTTACTGGTTGGTGTGTGTGTGTTGGTGCATGTGTGTGTAGGTGTGTATGCATGCACATGTGTGCTTGTGTGTGCATGTGTATGCATGTATGTGTAAGTGTGTGTGTGCAGGTGTGTACACTCATATGCACATGTGTGGAGGCCAGAGGTCAATATTAGATGTCCATCTGTAAAGAGCATAGAATGGAAGTCTTTTTGGGCAAGTCTAGGTTAGCCTGAAGGCATGAGATAGAGGTTCAGAGGGGAGCAAAAGATAAGCAGAAGGTCACCCTCCTAGCACTCCACCCAAGTTACTCTGGCAGAGTGAAAGGCCAGACAGATAGATAAGTGAAGAGGGTTGCCTCACCCGGTCGCTAGGATAACTCAACCTGACCACCGAATTAACATATTAAGGGAGAGCTGGCCTGAAGCCTGCTGAGTTTGACCCCAGCCTCCTGGCTAAAGTGGAAAGGACTCCAGCCAGCCCTCAGAGACTAACACCTGAGGAGGCTTTGCAGTCAAACTCCCTCCGACCTTGGTCGACTCCTGAGACGCTGAAAGACCATATCCTAGGCCCGGGGATAACAAAGTCCAAACAAATTGCCGCCCGAACCAGCGACTGAGGCCTGACTACTCCCACCCCGGGGGCATTGACAGAAAGCGTGAAACACGAGCGGCGAGAAAAAGGTCATATGATTATATTAATATATGATTATATTAATGTGTAATTAATGTGTTTGATGTAAATTGTGTATTCTAAATAAACATCAATAAAAAGTTATTAAACCACCATTGAGTGTCTAGGCTTTCTGTCCGATTCGTCTCCAGCTGACCACTGGAGAAATGCCCGAGATTCTGCTTGTGACACCATCTCTATTCCTCTCCACCTTACTTCCAAGAAAAGGTCTCTCAGTATGTTACTAACCAGTCAGTTAGTTCCGTGTGCATGTCCACATGTTACAATGCATGTGTGATTAAAGGATGGATTTCAGGACTCAGTTCTCCTTTTACCACATGGGCCCAAAGAAGTAATTTTACTGACTAAGCCACTTTCTACCATCCCTAGAGACTGAATTCTCTCTCTCTTAATGAACCTGGAGCCTATTACTGGAGCAATCCTGCTGTCCTTCCAAACCTCAGCTTTCATGGGAGTTGGGGATCTGAACTCTGGTCCTCATGCTTGAGCAGCAAGCACCCACTGAGCCCTCCCACCCTAAGAAGAAATGGCAGCTGTCAAGTTTGTAGGTGTTGTGGCAGAAGGACTGGAGATTAAACAGAGCTTTCCTGTTCTAGGCTAGCCAGAGTGGCAATCACCATTTTTTTAACCCAGACTGTACCACTCTATACTGGCAGACAATTTCAAGGTTATTCACTTGGGCAGCTTAGATTTTCCCCTGTATCAGACAAGGTCTATCAGGAAACAATAACTCAGCAACGCAGTATTCCAGAATTATGTGGTGAAGGGGTATTGTGACAAGGCTGTCCCTTGCCCTAAACTACCCCATATTGTATAAAATCATGTCTTGTCCTGAGAGAGTTCATGTCACATGCAGCTTTGGACTCCATTTTGAGGATGAAGGATGGCTCTCTGCCTTGGTAGACATGTACAAGGCACTCTCTTTCCAGGGTACCCATACAGCACAGATTAACAAATAACTTCTTCCTGGGAATAAAAAGGATATCACAATGTAGTCCCATCAGGAAATCCAGGACACAATAAAAGTTACCAGACACACTAGACAAGGGGAAGGTGTGGCTGCCCTATCTGGACCATAGTGCCTTAACAGCAGCAGCCTCGGACATGCTGTATATGTCAAGGCAGAGAATTCCTCACTGTCTTTGGGACCTCAGCTCAGTTCTGTCTCTACTGCAGATACAACTAACTCAAACAACCATCTGTCCATCTTCCTACTCATGCATCTGGACCATCCATCCATCCAGGTCCTTTGCCTCGATAGCCTTCAGAGCAACTTGATCCTACAGCTCAACTCTGACCTTGCAGCCAGACTCTCCAGCTTATCCCAGAGGATCACAATACAATATCATATGAATCACTTTACACAAAGATCAAGCATGGGCTGATTTTAACACCAAAATCTCAGAATGGCCTGATATACCCATTTCCCTTTTAGGATATTCCTGCCTCTTTGATCTCCCTGAACTTTAACCTCTTGTAGCTGTTCTGTAATCTACATATGTACATAGTAGGTAGGCTTACTGTGTGGTGTATCCAAGGGTTAACATTAGTGACCACTGACATGTGAGAATCATGTTTCCCCTAGCCACATCGTGAATTTCCTCCAGCATCGTTTGATTGATTGATTGATTTAGTTTTTCTCAGTAAACTCTAACATTGTGGGAAGACACAGATCATCTATGTTTCTGCCATGATGAGCTCATGATAAGAAGTCAAGATAATCTGGGGGTTGGGGGGGAAATGACTACCTTGGACTAAGGACAGCAGGAAGCTGCCACTCCTCTTCACTCTGATGGGACAAGACATGACGAGCTGGTCTCCTTCCCTGGATGGGTGACACAGACAGGCCAAACAGCTGGAATAAGCAAGAAACACTTCAACCTCTCCTCGGGCTGGGCAGAATTCAGAGGGTAAGTAGGAAGAGGGCTATAAATAGCTGAGCAAATGAGTTACGGGCAATTTAAAGACATGAGCCTGCCTGGCCAGCAGACACCCAAGCAGATAAAGCAATTTCCTTCAGCTGGCCTTTCCCTAAGGTCAAATTTGTTTATGGATAATTCGAGAATCCCTCCCAAATACATCCACTAAAATCTCAGACCTTGGAGCACTGCCTCCCTTCTCATTGTGGAAGTTACCTGAGTCCAGGGCAGAGGACTAGCCGAGAGCATCCCTTCCCAGCCTCCAGGAGGCACCACTTTGCAGAAGGGGCTGGGCAGGGCCATGTAGCACATATCTACTACGCAGACACAGAGGGCCCCAGTCCTATAGGGAAAACATCCAGCAATTTTTCAGAACAGGGCAAAAGTGACCCTGTGGTGAGTGATGTTAGGGCCTGTGTGTCACAAATAGTCAAAAAGAAAATCAAAAATCAAAACCCTCTCTCTAAAAACACAAATGCCTGGATCCCTCAGCACCCTGCACTGTGTGCTGGTCAAAGACTTTCTAACCGCAAATCTTCACTAATAATAACCCCCTCAGGCCTGAGAAAGGCATGCTGTCCGAGGGGAGGGGTGTGGCCACTGTAAACATCGGTGACTCTGGAAAAGCTGCTTTAGAGCTTGGGCCCTACTGAGCCACAGCTTCTAGACAAAAGAAATTAATTGACTTGTCAAATCCTTCCTCCTAACATAAATGCAATCAATTCTTGCCCCACAAACCTCATTTCCTGAGGGACAAACACCTGTCTCTTCTCTCTTCCTTACATTCCAATCCCAGGGCCCTAGGCTCCTGCAGCAGCTGTTCACGGAAGGGGATGGAACACCCCACACATTCCTATATGTGCAGGCTGCAGCTTTACACAAGTGAGCTGACACCCGCCTCAGCCCTTCTAGATGGATATTGAAATGGCTTTCTGTTCAGGATAGTATTTAATAAGATGCATTCATGCCCTCAGAAATGTAAATTAAATCCAAAGCCTTATTTAAATAGCTTTGACATGATTTCCATATTTATAAACTGTAACCTAGTTTGAATTTTTATAAGGAATTGTGTGTATCTTAACAGGAAAAAAACAGCCTTTTTGAAAACCTAAATTCATTGTCATTCCTGATTAAAAAAAATACAAAAGGTTTGTACACTTTGAATATAATTACTTGTTTTTCAATCCTTTCAATCATTGTGTTTGAAGGTTCTAAGGATGTTATACATAGAAGATGTATAAACACAGAAATCAACAAAAAAAATAAAAAGAGAGCTAGAGAGATGGGTTAGGACCTAAGGTCAGCTCCCAGCACTCAAACTGGGTAGCTCATAACTCCAGCTCCAGGAACCTCTGTAGAAACCTGCATTCATGTGCACATTCCCCCTTACAGACCCATATACAGAGGGCATCCTCCAGAGACCCACATACTTACATTTTGGAAAACTCAAAACAGTGGAATTCAGCACACATCCGGGTATTCTGGGCCACTTAGCAATTATAGGAAAATGTAGCCAATTATTTACTATAAGTTTAATGATCAATAAACAAGACAATTAGTATATTAGATCATTCAGTCAGTAAGATCCAGGAAACCTCCTATGTTTCACTGTAGCATGGTGGGCTTTTGTTTCTGCCTTTGTGGGAGTCCATAACTGTTAGGGGTTGTCCTGGGCCTTCAGAGAGCTTGTCAGCAACCTGCCTGTTCTGTGTGAGGTTGTAGGTCCAAACCACCAAGGCTCTGACTTAGGTCTTAATGTCTTAAGTCTCTGGAGCAGATCCTGTCTTGGAAATTTTCAACTCAAAACATACAGTAATAGAGGTCAGTTGGCCAGTAACCAAACCAGGTAAAAAGGAGGAGTCCACCACAGTCTTGGGATTCCTAGCAATGTCTTCTGTGTCAATGTGACCAAAATACCTGAGGGGAACAATGGGCTCACAGTTCCAGAAGTTCAGTCTATGGCCAGTTAGTGAGAAGATCGTGATTGTAGAGAGCATCTACCGGAGTGGAAAAGGACATCACAAACCATGACAGACAGAAAGCTGACACCAACTATAGACCTTCAAAGCAATGGTTCCATATTCGTTCCTTTCTGATAGTGTGATAAAGGCCAGTGATCAAAAGTAATTCATAGAAGAGTTTATTTTGGCTTGTGGTTCTGGATAGATAGGAGTTCATCATGGCATGGGGTGGCTGGAACAAAAAGCTGAAGGTTACATTTGCAGCCACATATAGACAGCAGACAGAGGAAGCGGGGAGAAAAGGCTGTAAGTCCTCAAAGCCCACTCCCAGTGATGTGCTTCCTCCAGCAAGGCTCTACTACCACTCCAAATAGCGCCACCAACTGGAGACCAAGTGTTAAAATGGCTGAGCCTAGTCCCGAAGAAACTGGAATTTTCCCAGGAATCTGGTACTGGGAGAAGGAAAAGGCTGGGTTCCTAGGGCAGTGAAAAGGAGTGCTTGTGTCTGAGGAAGAGATCTCACACAGCTGACAATGTGCCTGGAGACCTGTCAAGAGAGTCTGCAGCTGAGAAGCTGATGATCACTGATGGGCAGGACTACATGCTACCCAGGTTAGGCATACTTCTCTTTAAACCTAAAGCTCATGTCTGGACCTGGAAAATGAACTTGGCAGGTGTTGTGGCGGGGTCACTGAATCTCTTTGTTTTTCTCAGTGTAGACACACTGAGTAAATATCCTTCCTCTGCCTTTCCCTACTATCTGTTTGTGTGCTGTTAAGGATATGTGATTCACACCAGCCTGCTAGAGCTGGCAGAGCCCAGACCCTGTTCCTAACACTGGAAACACAAAGATAGCGATGTCCCAGAGCCTGCTCTACCTAGATCTCACATACATCCTCCCAAAACAGTGCCCCCCCACCTGGAGACAACCCTCTGAGCACAGGGGCTTTGGAGACATTTGACATCCTAAACAAAACTTTAATAGTTTTAAATTGTGAACTGTAAGCCATCAGCCTGTCCACAACTCCCAGGGACAGGAGGACCCTGTTCACGTCCCCAGGGACAGGAGGGGCCACCTCTTACATAAACACACAGTGCCAAAAAGTTCCCCAAAGCGATAGGAGATGAGAATTTGAACCACTGGAAGTTCTGATGAAAACGGCGGGTGTTACTCAAAGATGCACACTGGGTGACCTGAGCAGCAAGGAGACAATCCAACTCATCCCAGAAGAACTGGTTCCCAGCCAGACGGCCGGAGGAAGATCCGCTCTGACTCCCCCATGACTGGAACTGGAGTGTAAACCTGGAGATGGCTCCCTCGGTCTCTCCTCCTCCCCCTCCTCCTC